>KZ308168.1:420185-626450 GCA_000376725.2 Ladona fulva
CCGCCAGCGTTGCTGCTGATGCGAAGCGCAATCGGTGAAGTAATTATCTGAGGAGGGGTTATATGTGAGGTCTTAATTTAAGTGGTACATTTAAGAATTCATATCTCGCATGGGATGGGAGAAAAATCATTACGAAAAAATGCACCATCGAGTACATCTGAATCTTTATCGCGATAAATGTGTCTCGTTACTTAATCGCGATTTATACAGAGAACAACTTCTTGTTAAATAAACCATCGTTTAATGACTCAGATTTTATTAATGAACTCCAATATTGAAGAGATGAGAGCCTTATTCATTGAATCACAAGAAAACGAAATGCCTCTTTCAACCCTTCAATATTCCTAATTAGAGCGAATAATTGTATATTTCATTGTAACCTAATAAGATAATTTCTTACATTTTGCTATGCCACTTAATTGGCCTTTTGTCGAATAGGTACTATTGTTCCTAATTAACTTTTCTGTATCCAAACACGTTGGATGAATGGAATGAGGAGTGATTATAAATCCCTACCGATAGAACTACAAGATGTTCCATAAAGAAAAGTTCGGTCGCATCGGAATTCGCAATTTTGACTCTGATTGCGAACCTTCTTATCTGAGTAATCCTTGAGAAATTGCGCCCCGTTTGCAAACACGGGACGCGAAACAGGTGACGACGCGTCGTAGGGATTCGAGCGCTCGCGTGTGAGAAGACCCGATAGCGGAAACGGAAGGGTTTCCAGTGCGTTCGCTATCTCCCGAACAAGCGGCTATATCTCGGATGTTAAAGGAAAATAGCACGGAGCACGTGCGTGGAAGAGCAAAGCACAGGTGTTTTAAAAGCCACCCTTTTAGGAAGACCCTTATCTCTAAATGAGAACTCACTCTGCATATCCTGGCGATAGAGAAGCGAACGCTTTTAAAAGATCCAAGGAAATAGGATGACCCTTCTCTTTGTGTTCCTCTTTCACCTTCGCCTCTTTTTCCCACGCGTTCTCATTCTCTTCTCCAAGGCGTCTCCCTTTTTTTATTTTCATTCCACTCCCACGTAAAACGCAATATACTTCCTCTCGAGTCTTTTTTCCGAGGCCTAAGGAGAAGGAAAGCGGTTCATTTCGAATCCAAAACACCATTACACAACATTGAGATGCGCTTCAAATGAGTCGAAGTCACTCAAGCTTATCTCCTCGACGGGAGTGGATATTTTTGTTTTCGCCCGCACTTAATGCCCTCCAAGGTTGGCCAATTGTTTCTTTCACCGCTCGTCAACCTGTCGCCATGCAAATATTTGCCTTCTTCAGGAGCACTTTTCCTGCCTTTAAATGTTAAAATGGAGTTTGAAATTCCTGTAGTTTAATTTTATCCCGCGCGCTTTCTTGCTCTCAATAATCTGGTGTTCTCGAGTACCCATAACACTTGAGTAGTAGTTGCTGATAAAAATCATTTGGAAATGGTGTGCCTTTTAAAAGAAACAGTTAACTTAATTGTCATTTGTAGACTATCAGTTCGATCAGTATTTCGACATTAATAACTGAGACATAATAAATAATCCTATTTTATTTACAGTAATTAGTTAATTGGTCAAGTCTTTCCTCGGGGTAACTTGCGAACGTAGAAGACAGAAATTGTTCCATTTAAGTAATTTTTAATTTTATTTTAAGCGTGAAGTTTGTATTTTCCAATATAAATGTAGAGATAAGTTCCAATTCATTACTTTCTCCGTTATTAAGCTCAAAGTATTCATGGTGTAATGTTAGTATATTCTTGGCCGTATCTCTGATAAATAGAGTCAGATATTCCTGGTTAAAAATTGATTTTCGTGTTTCATAACTATCAAAGACTCCTAAATTTACGCCTGAAAATGCTAGCGAGGAGTAAATAAATTCCGAATTAGAAATTCTTTGACATAAAAATTCTGCACCGCTGAAGCTACTGATAATTTTCCTGTTCCGTATCTCTCGAATATGATGATAAGGAAGGAAATATCAAATGACTTTTGTAATAGGAGTTACTTAAGTGCCACTATAAATGTTTCTCCTCCACGGCTGTCTTCATGCTTTCTTCTGAAAATTCATAAAGCCACACATTTGTTCAAGATAGAGTCTTAATTCATCTATTTACCTTATACATTCTAAATCTTTGTGAGTAAACATTATCCGAATACATCTGATGCGAGCAATATGATGAAAAATAGAAAATAAGAGCAGAAAAATTAGAAAGAGTACTTTACAATTTTTATCGAGCAGAAGCCAAAAGGGCATGGTTGTATATAATGATAACCGCATGCTAGTGAAACGTTCCTCAGTGGTTAATTTTTATTTGCTGGCCATATTTAGGATTCAAACAATTGAGATAAATTATGAAGTTGCTTAGAACGGTTTTGACGTTTCTAACTGAAACATCTTTTCAATATGTACATTTCCCTTGTTAAAGAATAGCTCCATTAGTGATATTTTTATAATTTCACTTTCCAAGTCGGACATTCGAATATTCTCGTTTCACATATTCAGTTGTATTCAAAGGTTTCAAAACGACAACCCGGTCGTCGCTAGTTTCTCACGAAGAAAGGAAACTTCAGCTACAACAAGAAATATCTTGAATTTTACTTCGAAATTAAAATTATTTTACGGATCTTGAGTGTACCATATGATAAAGACACCTCACCACAAGGTGGAAATGGGTCATTCCTAGCTGGTATCCCTTTGAAGAATAATCGATGTCAAAATAAAGAGAATGATAGCCATTAATCCTATTTCAACCTTCAGACCTAATTTTTTTCTAAATGACGCATAATTGAAACCTTTCTTAGAAGCACAGACGGATAAACCCGGCATTCAAACCAACCATCAACGCAACCGGATGCCCAAGCTCACACTTAACCTTGCTCCTGTTTTGCTGGGATTATTTTTTCGCTTGGATCCATGCCATTTCCTTCCTCTTTTATTCCGAAAACCGCAAACAGCACTCTGTAGTCCAGAGATAACGATCCATTTCAACTAGCAATCGTGACCGAGAATTTTTTGGAAAGAGCATACGCATTGTCTCCAGTGTTCCCCATGATCTGGGCATTTTCCCGTTTCTGCAGGAGAATGGCATGGATTATAATCGAAGAGGGGTGTTGGCTGCGTTGTTTAGGGAGAATCGCTAAAGGGAGAGAGGGGGGTGGTTTTTAGGAGGTTGGCAAATGCATATAGAGTTTGAATGGCTGACTGGTTCTTTGCCCAGGATTGAACTGGATTTCAGCAATACCTTTCCTATTTATTCCCTAACTTTTCTATACCCTCTTGTGATCGCACCAAAATCTACCTCTGTAAATAATGAAGAACTCTTGTTTGAATCTTAAATTTTTATCCATTTGAAATACCAATACCTTTTTGAATTTTAATTGCATGAGTAATTGGTACTGCAGCCACATTTCTGCCATGGATTTGGCATCTATGACAGGTGAGCTCTGTGCAATTTTGCTAAATCTTTTGATCCGCGGTTACGAATTGAAACGTATCTATAATGTCTACACGTTTGTTAAAGGAACATAACATACCAGGAACGGGTATATCTTAGAAAAAAAGTTGCCTCAGTGGTTGATAACTGCGTAATCGAAGGACAAGTATCTCATATTGTGGTGGGATAAAAGGTATTTGGTTCCAAGATACCTATTCATCTGTAATAAAATAATATTGCTATTAGTTGAGAAGCTATTTGTTTATAACGTTTTGTAAATAAATCCCCCGTATAATATTAAAGAATATTTCATATCAATTATGGTTGTAATAATATTGTCATTAAAAGTTAGCATACCAGGACTTAAAAATTTTCTAAAAAAGGGTAAAGTTTAAAATTAAGTACTTTTGAAAACTCATGACATTTTAGAAAATACTTGCTTTATTTCTTTATCGTTCATTATTCCTATTCTAATTATTTTCAGGGTAAACCGATGTTTATCAAATTCTATTATTTGATTATAATTGTTTTTTAGACTGTCATATGTAGTTATTTCCGATTGAAACTGATTGAATTTGTTAAAATTGTCACTATCAAAGGAGGGAAAATCAAGTTTAGTTGGCAAAAAAATGTAATGAATTCAGCAAAAAATGCCTGAGGAATATGAGCCTATTGTTCAAATTCTGCCTCCGTGGTATATGTATTAAAGTTATCTAATGGAACGAAGGCAGGATGATAAGTTGGTAATATTAGATGCATGCCTCTAACATCTTTATTCGCTGCAATGAAGGTGTGATGACTCCTAAAATTTCTCAGAATACGTTAAAGATATATTGATGAAGTTGGTTCAAAAGAAACATAATTAGAGCCGAAGATGATTTTAATGTGCATTTTCTCCCTAAAAGATTTGACTAAAAATCCATGCTCAACCAAACGACGCGTTCAAGGCATACGTAATCCGCGTAAATATCGGATTTATTTCATGGGATTAAGTCGAGTACATGACAATTGTCAGCTACCTCCTTTTTTGATTCTGGGTTATTTATGTATTTAGCCCGTCTTTCAATCCACTGTCGCACGTCAAACAACATTGGCATTAATCCGCTTCATTTAATTTTCCTGCGCTTTCCATTCCAGTCATTCAACCCAATACCTCTCTCCCCTATTTAATTCGAATCGTCCTTTATTTTCTGTTGTCATTTGCCCACCAGTGACATCTCACGGCGAGCTCATTTTTCAGTCATCACAAACATAAAACTAATAGACGTATGACCGGATTTAAATGTTGTCATACGAGATTTTCAGAGAAGGGAACGCGTACTAACTGGTGGCACACGCGCTGTCTCCTTTTCAAGTGAGTAAGTTAACTTTAGAGGGCGAAAGAGGACTTATTATTATCATTTTTTTACTTTAGCAACAGCTCAACATTGACAATGAGAATGCCCCAAGGATCTCCTTTGCGAAACAATCCGGTTGAGTGCATTATCATGTTCCTCAAAAGATTTCATCATTTTTAAAACCTTGTGATGCCATCCTCCCGATGTTTTTCCCCGTCTTATTTACCGAGCTGTACACGGCGCTTACTCAACTACCTCCGACTTACATTTTTCGTGGACGTATAAAAAAGGGACGGCCAAAGAAACTTTTCGAGAAGAAGATTTGGAAAAATGCGCTCTCTTGGGTTTACATGGATTAAATTAACGTTGCTCTTAAGGAAGATTATTTGTTAGTGACAATAATTGGCCGAGGATGTTCTCGAGAAGTTATCAAATATTCCCAAACTTATTACATTTATAACATTTACCTCGTTTAAGAACAGTTTCTGAAACATTTCTCGCTCTTATAGAAACTAAAATATTAATTATTATCAATCATAACCAGGGACGTAGTGAACACCCGTGTTGTCCGTGCGAGGCGGAGTACCCCGTAAGAATTCAATAATCCCAAGAAGTCATTATTAGTTTACTTATTAGTTATGTAATAATTTGGTGTTTCATATGAGCAAATCATACTCGAAATTATTCTTTCCAAAGAGTTGTTTTTTCATTGTGCTTGTTTAATTATGTTTTGCTGGTTTCCGACTGCTATTTCTTGCGGAACATTTAACGATATATTTGGGAAGTACAGATTTATGGAAAACCATGTTTGAAAAATATTGCTTAGGATGCATCATATTATATAAAATTAAATCATCTACTGATTAAAGTGAACGATCTTCTTAGATGTTTTATTGATTAATGTAACATCTAGGTAATAAATCAAAATACTTTGGTTGATTACAAATATGTACATGCATTAACCGCCACAAACCGTCAGCCAGCTAGCAAGCATTTTTCTAGAGGTCGATTTACCTTCGACGCTTAACAACAAGAAAGAGTTCTGAAAAAAGTAACGTAACGATTTGCTTTTGATGAAAAATTAATTTTACATAAAATTTTCAGGGCTTTGTGGAAAGATGATCTTAAACATACTTAAAATATACTATCGACGAGAAAACTTGCATAAATATTCGGTAAAATGCGTTCATATTAATAAAAATCCATTAAGCACATGATGGCGAAACGGGAAATACATTAACCAAGTTAGTTAACATCCGCAGTTTAAAATCAACAAAGAATTTTCTGAGAAAAACGTAAAGTACAATATTGATTGTTAAGTATTCATATACGAGAGGAAGGGTTATGGAATTCGCAAAAATTGTGATTAAAAAGTACCATATAAGCATTCATTGCAAGTAACCAACCAAGGCTGTTGTTGGAACTGATGGTAAATAAATAAAAATATAATAAATAAGAAATCTCACTTAGAGAGAAGGTATTATTTAACTGCCATGCGAATTTATTTTGTTTATGGTCCAAAAATTACTGGTTTTGATTCTTTTTAGGTACAGAGAAAATTCAGTTGTTATAAACATCGAGGTATGCGAAAATAATTAAAAATTTTTTTATTTCTAGAATAAATATGGGCTGTAGAAAGCTATTCCAAGAAGAGAAATTAAGTGTCGTTTTCTCTATGAAGCAATTTTCGTGAATGCGTGAATTTTCCTAATATTCATCGAATGTGTGCAAATAGACCTAATTTTAGAAAATTCTCTCGGGTTGTCAACCGGGTAAATTCTCCGGAAACACGTTTTGGCCGTCGACTCTGTTGCCATCTTTACATTATAACCACTCAATTTTTCATGTTTTCACCCATTAATGCACAATTTTTGAAACCAAGTGGAAGATTTACAGCTGTGCATTCCCAATTAAATGCAAAGCGGAGTTTTGAAATTTTTATCAAAATTTCAAACGTTGATCCAAAAGAAACCAACTCCCAATATGTCATAACATTGTCAAACTTGAATTTACTATCCCTTTGATAAAGGATAAAGGTAATGTGATTTGAGTAATTTTCAGCTCCTGCTGATTCGGGTCGAAATTTAAGCGATAACCGTGAGTTGACAGCTGTTAAACGGAAACTCATTCTCCTCCAGGACTACTTTCTCCTCAAATGTTACATTCAGGGAAAAGATTTTCATTGTTATTATTATTATTATTGCTGTGACAAACATTTGTCGGAGCGATGGTTTCGCGAGGTTCCCTTATCTCGCACTCATCGGCCTGGAGAAAGGAATTTCTCCGCTTACCACAAAGGCTCTGCCCTCGTCCGCCGCTCGGCTCATCGGCCGTGTGCGGTGGACGAGAGTCCCGCGCCGATGCCGTCTCACACCATTTCAATCTCTTCAATTTCTTTACTCATTCCTCCTCCACCTCCTCCATTGTCTTCAGGGCACGAAATTTGGCGGAGCTCCTTTCCGCGATTGAGTTCCCCTTCTTCCTCAGCACACCTTCGCCTTGCGGCCCACCCATTGTGTTGCTTCCTGGGCGCACCTCCAAATACTCCGTCTGCCTCCACTTCATCTTCTCATCCGTTTTAGCAAAGACATCTCTGAATAGAAGAGGGAAGTGCGGTGGTGTATATTTGAGTACCCCATGAAACCCCTCCTTATTGAACGGAAGTCAATTAGGGATTCTTGGCACCATAGGGTTGAGGGATGCGATTATTCGGATGACGTTCTACCGCCTACGAAGGTGCGAAAGAGCTGAGAAACGTTTCTCTATCTCCGGGTACTGAAAGCGAGAGATATCGCGGATAGTGATGGATTTTCGGCTCTAATATAGTGTACGCCATTAGTAAAAGGGTTATACACTGATGAAATGAAAAAACAGGCTCATTCGAATGATATGTGGTTGATATAGGACCAATCGAATCGTGAGATCGTAGAATGGAAACCATAAAATGCTTTGCGTGAATTAGATACTAAAATTTCCCAAAGGGTATTTCGCTCAAGATTCCAAGGATTAGTTCTAAAGAGGCCATACCAGTGACTGGTTTCCGATCATTTTGGTTAAAAAGTTTCCTGATGTAAAATAACTTGAATGAAAGGTATCAAGCGTTACTTCGTGGAATTTCATGATCATTTATGATCAGAAGTCAGTTCTGACGGTGGCATAAACTCACGCCAAAACCGTTAAACATGTGCTAAAAGTTTTGTGGAATTTGTACAAGTTTCGTCATTGAATAATGAATAAAATAACTTGTTTCCAATTCGCATATAAACTTCACTACCGCTTACTAATTCAAATAAATGAGGATGGTAATTAATTCTTTCGCCGTTTCCATCTTGTCTCTTCACGATTCTGTCATGGAGTATTGTGAACGGCTATCACGGATTAACGTCCAGCCATTACGTATTGGTTATAGGTAATGACTGAGCCTGATTCTACTTACCATAACCTGATTCTAAGAACCTTGAACATCAAATTCTGAAGTGGGTTAATCGGAACAGAACCAGAACGTCGCAATAAAACTTAATCTATATTAATTTAATTTGATTTTAAAACACTCTAAGTGTGTGCAGCCTCACTAATTTACAAAAATTTGTTTTCAAATTTTTACCGTCAATGAAATCTATGTATCTTACGGTATATTCTTTCTTCCGGGTTGGGTTAGGTTGGGTTTTTCCATCAAACCGGGACAACAGAAAAATTGACTGGGACCTTACGTTAATACTGGGACAGTTCTGGTCTAAATGAAACATATGGTAAGTCTTGTTATAGAGATTATTTAAAAAACGCATAAACACAAAAATCACAGTTATCAGAGAAGGAAGGTTATACTCATTATATTGGAAATCAATTTATAATGGTATTATGGTGCTTTCAAATAGAATAAGGCGGTACTCCTAATGCGAAGGATCATTTAGGAAAAATATTAAGGAGAGCATCTGAACAAATGACAGAATCTATCAAAAGAGAATAAATCACAACTTTAGAATTTTTTAGCCTCGTTCAGATTTACAGCGGTCAAATTCCTTCCGCATATGGATGACGCCTGTCTCCAGCAATTTGTTTGGCAATACATCCCGATTCCCTGTGACCTATAAAACATAGGGATTATAACGTAGCATAGAGGAAAGCTCAAGCCAGAGGACCATTAATCCAAACTTTCGAAACAGCGTCTTACAGTCATCAATCATCGATAGAACAGAACACGGGACAAACAGTCCACGACGGAACGGTAAATCAAACCGAGCAATAAATACCGGTCATGATCCTAAGCATCGACACAGAGGGGAAAAAATGTCGCAGGAATATCCGCCAACGATTACCTTCCGCAAGAGTACACGAATCCTATCGCCGGATTAATGGAAGAAATAAATGACCGCACTTTTAAAGGCGAAGCCGTTTCGATAATGGCGTCGCATCTGCCGATACGAGTTGCAGGAGAGATCCCTGGTATTACACTGGACTTTGCCCTCCGGAAAATCCCTCCTTTTTCCACCGGCGCGCGACGGAATTTCCACGGAAGAAGAATCCGCCCAAAATTTGCATAGAATTCGGGTCTTCGCGGGGCTCTTTCGGGAAAATAAAAAGCGTGCGCGACCGCCGTCAAAAATGAGGCTGGAAAGTCGTGATCGGCAAACCCCGTTTCGACATCAAGCTCAGTCACGGACCGTTGACATCTCCGCCCCGGCGATGCCCTCCCCCATCGACGCACACATCACCGCCACCCTTCGCATTCAACATTTCGATCCGTTAGTTTCAATTCCGGCGGAGGGAGACGGATTGAGTGGAGGGAAAGGGTGGCCTTTCGGTGGAATGAGTTGCCTCTTCCAAATGTCGTGCTCAACCCACTTGGCGGAACAATGACCCACTCTCATACCATAGAGCTCACGACAAACAATCCGAAAAAAAGGGGAGAGCTCACCCGTACCCTTTTTTCCGTATTTTCCATTGCGAATTTTTACGCGAATCGAAAAACGCGCAATTTTTCCCCTCCGCTGCGAAAGAGCCAATCCCCTATTTCACCGTCCATTTCGCCATTCTTCCCCACGCGCCGCAAATTATTTTCCGTTTTTCTTCCTTTATTTTTTTTAGTTTTCCGTCGAAATGGTTTTAACAATCCCGTCGGAATGCGAATGTACGCATTCCGCTCGAATTAGCAAGTCAATGGGATGGTGCTTACTTGTTTTCCCTCGGAGCGTAACACCGAAAAGAGATTTACAAAGTTTCTCGTATGAATCCGTGTTGTTTTCTGGATGGAAGCTCAAATAAGGTTATACGTGATGACTGAGGACTGCAAGATCTGGTTGTAAATGCCTATGATAATTGATGTCTACGGTGAGGGATTTTTAGACGTTTTATGCTTTTTGCTAGCGAATGGGGAGGGATTAGTATGGAAAGAACAGAGGAACCGAAGAGAATGATGGGTTTACGGGAAGAGAATGTGAAATTATTTTGTATTTAAAGTGCTCATAAAAAGGGTATGTGTCTACCTCGCGCAGCTGCTAATGTATCATAAATTTTCTTCACGATTTAGATAAATGAGAGATCCAAAAGCTGCGACTATTGTAATGTTTTCAACAGTTTTAGCCCAATTAAAATCAGATCGATTCTCTCTGAAAATGGGATTCGATAAGAAAAGATGTCAACGACGCCGACTGAATCCATTTTAATTTTGATCAATAAATGATTAGAACAAGACTAAAGGAAATCAGACGTATTTGTGTTAGTCTGTTTCATTCATTTGTCTTTGTTTTCTGAATAGTTATTGATATGTAAAGTTCCATGACTTTGTATTTAAAATCTAATCTTTATCCTCAAGTTGTAGAATAAGGACCACGATTGAGCCAAATGGTACTTATACTCATAGAGTTAGTATCAATATTTTGATTACTTTAAGAATGATAATCTCTCAATTTCCATTTTGTTCATCTTAACAAAACTGGAGGTTCGTTTCTTATTCCACCTAACCCACTATTTACATGTATTCCTCACGAATATTGCTCTTTGTGCTTGGTTTACGACGCCAAATAGAGTAGCCTCTATTTTCTAACATGCCGTGGAAATGAGGAATTTTCTCCGACAATCAGGCTTATTTCATAAAATATGTTTTTGGCAATAACTGGGTTGTAAGTATGAAAAATTAAATATTCCGTCTAACGTTTAATGTTAAATATAAAATTTCACTCTTCAAATGTTCAATACTTCTAAAAATAACGTAGAAAGTTTTTGTGTGTTCGCCTAAAACTCGAGAACCAGAAGTTGCACAACTTTCAGACTTTAAAGATAGCTAAATGTCCTCCGTGCGTCGATAATAGGCCACTTATTATTATTCTAAAACGAGAATGGCTCTACCCCTGAACTGCAAAAGCATTCCCATAAGTAATGTATCCAGAGTTTGATAAGATATACCAAATTTTTAGGTTGTAAACAAGCCGTCTCCCGGACGATCGAGCCAATAGTTGAATGGAGCTCATACCTTTTCCCAGAAGAATACTCGGGGAATTTAATCCCTGTTCAAAGTAATGATGAGAATAATTAAATGTTATAATTAATAAGAATGTACTGTATGAAGAGGAGGTAATTTGAGCATTTTGCATTTAGAATGACTAATCGATGGGTCTTGTTTACAATCAATTAGGCGTGCTTGTTGATAAGCTCGATTATGCTTATTACAATCGGACAATTATATGTTGCCTTATCACAATCAGATGGGCGAGAAAACAAGACGTTTAGCAGCACAAGGAAAGAAAAGGGAAAACCTTTGGGGATGTTTAAAGCAAAAGTTAGGTGTTCAAAGAAATTGTCGTCATGCGATGAACACTATGTTTACCCTATAATGTTTACATATAGTAACATCTGTTATTTTTTTGAAGACTTAGTAGGTCAACTTCTGTCTTTATTTTCTACTCTCAGTTTTAATCTCTCGTTTGTAAATTCTACAAATACATTCAGAAGTGAGCGTTTGTTCCTCATTGGGATTTCTTTGATGATGAAGCAACTAAATGCTCTTTTCGTCGGGTAAACTATTATTTCTCCTTCTCATTTGTTACATTAACACTAAAATATTTTTTTGAGAGTCCAGCAAGTCGCAATTTGTATCGTATTTATCAATATTTATTTCGCTGTTGAGAATGAAAAGAAAATTCCGCTGGTGTTATCAAAAAATTTAGTATGCTATGTAAAATTACGATCGCAAGTAAGGTAAGTATATGCAAGCAAGATGAATGAGTATCCTGACTTAAAAGAGCACATCAAGGAATTCATTTCATCAATCCTAGAAAGTTCTTTTGAATTATGCAAAGTTAAATGTGCCCCCTAACAAGTCTAACGAGTCAGTTTCTTAGAACAACAATGCTGAATAACTTCAGATTAAGCGAGATCACATTGGAAAAAGCTTCCGTTGAATTGATCTTTGTATTTCTAGTTTATTTTTATATATTTGAAACTACTTTCCTCAATATTGATCTTGATCACAACGACCCTCCTTTCCTTAGCGCTTATTCTTAATCTCAATAATTTTCTCGCGAAAAGCTTAATTAACTATACCAACGAACCAATACCGATAAAAAGAAATTGGGAACTCTTATCACGCCTCTGCCCATTCATTAGCGTGGCCGATAGCAGTTCTGTTGGAATATGAAAATTAACCGAAACAATGCGCAATACAAATATGTGAAGGAATATTTTAATTATCAGCCACGAAATATTGCGGGGATTTTAGATGGTGGAATTAATTTCTCGTGAAGATTAACCGATAACATTGTCCGCATTTATTCATAGCTCGTTGAGAAAGATATGGTGGTCGTTTTAATTCCGTCGATCCGAGTCATTAATTTTTATATTGTGCTTATTATATTCGAGGGGACCGTATGAAGAAATCGAGGTTTTATCATACCATCTATACTTTGCTTCCATCCATTACTGCGATATCGATTGTTACCTGCTTTGAGGTTTAAAACTAGGATAATTTATTATAAAATATTAAGCTACCTCTTCTAATGTTTTTCGTGAATCGAGAAAGATTGTCATCCCATTTTTGTGGAAAGAATTGCTTTTGCATGACTATGTACACACTATCATGAGCACAGCCCTCGGAAAATAATGAGAATCGTGAATAATTTCTATAGAATAAACAAAAATATACCACTCTAGATCCATTGCCCGAGTAACTTCGCTCTTCAATTTACACGGGGAAAGCCAGATACGTTGTTAAAATAAAGGACTTGCAAAGAATATGCATGTGGAAATGAATATTCGGTAATGTTTGTTCGCCAAATAATTGTGGAAGGATACCCTTCAGTGTATCAAATCAGATCGTTAACCTTTGAAAGATAGGTAATGTGTCATAGAAATATCACTTATCACATATTAAATTTTTTTATAACGGCAAAGTAGATATTTCATATTGCATTTCACCATATTCGAAAAAATACTTTTCCTAAAAGTCAATTAATTTCATTCCATGTTGTCATTTCTGAAAGCTTTTAACTATTTCCGATGATTTGAAAACAGGCTGTTTTCATAACACTCGCATAAAATAAAAGCTCCAATTCTTTACTAAACTACATCTCTCACTGCATACAGTCACTCTTTTTTCTTACATTGAGAATCTGGCAATATCCCTCTCGTATTCTCATTTGGAAACATACCTGGACAAATAAACTATATTGCAGTATATATCTAGAGGTACTCATTATTTTCCGTCTGCACATTTAATACTATAACATACTTTCGTTCCGAAACATTTTAAATGTGGAATCATAAATGCTATATTTGTGGAACATTTTTCCAATAATTATATGAAATTTGAATTTCAAGAAAACATTGCAAATCACGTATCCAATGTCTTAAGAATGACAAAGTGTAAATCTTTCTCATAATAATGGACGGTTTCTTAACTATTCAACTAACATTGCATCGGAATAACAAGTGTGAAAAATAGCGACACGACTGGGACTCGAACCCAGGTCTCCCACTTTCCGGGCAGGTATTCCTTGGGAATTTCGTAGGTTTTCAACCTAATAAGATACCTTCCTTTCCTTTAATCCTTAGCATTGCATCACTAATTCGAGCCATGACCGAAAGAATCCCTTACTGTACAAAATTTTCACACTATTTCTGCATTTACATTAATTACTATCAGGAGAATAAACGAACTGCTCATAAATAATCGACAAATTCTTAGAGATCTTTATCCATTTTTAAACCATCTAATTAAGTACATTAATTTGAACAGAGTAGCATTATTGTATGCCTTACATACGTCATGCATTTACTTTTAAAGAATCTTCTTGGCTTGGAAGGAAAGAAAAATCCTAAGCCTACGGAAACTGTATATGACTGTAATGAGAAAAGAATGAAAACCAAGCACTATCGATGGACATCATTTTATCGTTCTTTCAGCATTATAGTTCAGAAATACACGTATTGATAATTCTGACACCATAAAATCAAATTTGTATCCTTTTATTGGGTGTAAGACGATTATTATCATTAGATTAATAATTGAAAAAGTTTACCAATACAATATACTAGGAAAAATGGAATCGAGTCATATTATTTCTTTTAAAGATTGTTTGGAGTAATTTTGACCGCTTCGTTAAAGTAAAAAAATTATTCCCACTAAATTATTAGCAGCCGATAATGTCCAGAATGCGTCCTTTACTCTCAAGCTGAGGATATGCATACGTTCTATCTCTCTCAAATTGCGATATTCTCACTAAGAGCAGTGTTTATCGTTGGTAGAGGAATATTTGAATTTGAAAGGTAATAGAAAACAATATTAAAATTTTTTTCTCATAGCAACCAACGGTGAGTTAATTTCAGAATTTACGATTGAAAGTTTGATATATATATTTGGGAAATTACACATTCTTGTAACCATCAAGTACCGTTTCCAAGTTTTACATCTAAAAAGTGGAGTGGGGTGGTTTCAAAGAGTGGAGTGGGTTTTCTTCAAATAGTGAGTGAAATCGATAGAACTAAAAATACATTCTTTGCAAAGAAATATCTATAAAGTTTAACACTGTCTTATCCAATGATCTGTGAAAACAAGATGCTTAAGCAAATATTCTGTGTGTGTTATAGCCATATGGAAAGGTTTCTAAACCGGAAAACATTTACCTGAACAATTCAACGCTGTGAAACCCCAGAAAATTCAAAGCATATACACCTCGAAAGCCTTCGAATTAACATTTTAAAGCGGCACTTATTTTAATAGAAACACTGTCGCAATAAAGAGATATTTTATATATTCCATATGAAATCCTTATTTGCAAATTCCAGAAATCAAAATTAATACCAGCACGAATCAGCGTACACGCCCGTATTTCTTTGTAAAAGGATCCCTTGTAGAAGATTACTCGTCCAAAACATGTCAATAATTGAAAAACAGCATTTTTATAATGAATTCGCCATTGCGATCTAAGTGTTGATTTCCATATAACAAATCACTTAGCACTGATTTGCATTTAGCTTGACAGATCATGGTTATCGTTGGCGTTAGGATCAGTCTGTAAAATAGTTTCTCGTAACATTTCTTCCCTTGGAACAATCTTCCACGCAAAATGACTTTCTATTTTGCATAAAATTACTACTTTTGACAAGGATAGGCAAAATAACTCTGAGAGCATGCCTACTAATGTAATTATATAACTCAAAATAGTAATTACAGTAATAATTTAAATACCTAGAATATACAGTTATCATTTTAGTAAGTATATACTGCCAAATCATTTTTCAATGTTGATGAGCAGTAAGAGCCAAAAAGAATACTTCTTTGTAAAATAATAGGTAACTTTTGTATGCATACTTCAAGACATGCATCATGCGCGAATCAAATTACTTAAAGATTTTGTGGCATGATTATTTTACAATTATCGAATTTTTGAACGAATAAAGTCAAATTAAAAATCAATCCTTGATTATGTTCATGATTCTTCTTTTGTGAATAACAGTTTAATAATCTCACTGTAACATTTAATAGGTCTAACTCAGGTGAACAAATCCACAGGAAGTATTTGGGGGTAATCATAGACGTATGACAATAGCTTTTATTTAAAAATTTGGCATCAATTGTAGAGAAAATCAATATACTAAAATATTACAAATGATTGCTTTGTGGTAAACATGAGTAATAAAATGTTTTCCTTATATTTTTGAAAAGTTCGATCATTCTCACAATCAGAATTTTTCACAGTTTCACAGTTCAACACAACACAAAATTCAGTTTCGTTAAAAATTTCTGTCCCATAAATTAGGAATGAATCAAGCAAATAGCATCCTAATACAACACTCTTTAAAGTAAACTATCTAGGAGTAAACTTTTGTTCGTTTCCAACAGCTCCGTCCATCAATTTTTAAAGTAAACTAAGAAACACACGATCTTTTACTGGTCATAAGACTATATTGCGAAGATTTTGTTAAGTTTGTTAAGAGGTTATAATATTCTTGGGAAATTTTCCCTTCATAGCAATGTATTGACTTACAAATGCCCCATTAACTGCCATCTTCGGCAAATGACGATGAGAACGATAACAACGCACGAATAGAAACGAACGCAAACATCGCTGCCCGAACTCGGATTCGAACTCGGACTCTCAGAGATGCGAGGCTAATCTCTTCATCACCGAGGCCGCATATTATTTTGGTAATTAATCAATAACAAATTTTAAAGTGTACAAAAATATAATGTTTCTTTGTCATGTATGCCTTGAATAAGGAGGCAATGAAGGCCGACGAACGGCAACTTCTTGCTGCAGAATCAGTTCAACGAATTTGTGATTTATCAACTAAATTCTTGTATTATTAAATTAAGTGCTTCATCTGATATGTATCACTCAATTCCCCTTACATCATCTTATAGTCGAAAAATTGAAAGAAGTCTCAGAAAGATAAGAAGAAAGGTATCATCAGTGGCGGAAAATGTTCGTTTTAATAATTCTAGGACAGGAGTCGCTCGTCAGAAAGACGTAGCACTCGTTCTTCAATTGATTGGAAACTTACAAACACTGGTATTCCCAGCCAACAGTGTGTCACGAGCTTCCCTCTCATAACAAGCTAAACAGATCTGTGTGAGAATTCCCAACAGATTTCAACGAGTCTTGGCTAAAAACGTTCTCCTAACAAGCCCCTTCATTCCGCACCAGTCTTCCACAAATTGTTTCATTTCGCAACCCTGTTCCTTTTGCTGGGACCTGACAACCGTCTACACTCGATTTGACCGCGACAACCACTCTCACAAAACACTCGAAAAGAAGCAAAATTAGGGAGACTGAAGCTTCCTTCCCACCGGCTCCGCTCTCATTAGTCTCAGATTTTACTCTGCGGATGGCATGACTCCCGATGTTTACCGGGAAGGTCTCATGACCCGTCAACACAAGCCACTCAATCACTGGGAGAGACGGGGGAGTTTTGAAAGGGGCGCAAAGAGAGGGAATGGAACATCGGCGGAGAAAAAATGTCGTTAAGGGCGGTCGTTCAATCCTTACTTCCCGAAAGGGAGCGTGGTGACGGCGAGAGAGCGCGCAGGTTTTATTAGAGGGTGGACGTCGAAAATGTTTTCCTTTTACCTTCGGACACACTAAAAAGGGAAAGGAATCCTTATGGCATGTGTTCCCGACCCTTTTGAGGCCGAAGAGCTCTGAATGGAGTTCCAGGATGTGTGCGAGCATTACACGCTGTTTCGAGACATGAGAGTTCCGCTATATCTTCCTATATTTGGAAAACATGGAGATTTAATTGGCCTCTGAAATCGTTTAGGAGAAAGCCATCTAAGAATATAATTCTTTCTTTCTCAAATTTTTCTTGAGAGTAAAAATCAGCAAAATTTTACTTACTTCTACCGCTTACTTGTTTTCTTTATCATATCATTGGGGGGTATCCATAAAATGATTAAGAATCATACAGTATAACATTACGTCGATTGAGATTATTTCGCATGTTTCAGGGAATATTTACTAATATTTATTTTAGAGACATCCAAAGTCCGAAATTCGAGTATATAAATAGACTTTCACGTCTCTCTTTCGCGTAAAAGTTTACTCTAGCAAGAGTATCTTTTATTGAATGACTATTTTCATGTATTAACTTCCTCCGATGCGTTTTAAAATTCTTTTTCTTCGAATCTCTGTTTGGAAGATAATTTTTTGACTTCTTACATTTTCACTTGTTGCTCAATAACATACCAATCACTTGGTATGGTGATAAAACTAGGCTTAGTAGCCTCATATGTGGTACCGCAAAAATTCTGTTACCGGGAGCAACCGAAGGAGTCCTAACTTAACATTTGTCACAATAAATATGATATCATTGTATTCCTAACGTTAGATTCTTTCATTTAAGATTATGTATTGATCGGACACTTGCTGTTATGGGAAGATAGATGCGATGTTTGTTAGTATTTTAAATTTAATCTTTCAGTGGCTCAACTACTGCAGGCTTGAAAACTTAGTAGCTAATTATACACATTCCTATACTAATCCTCTCCTTTATTTCCGTTTTAACTCCACCGTGACGTACGACATAGCACTTTTGTGAAGTTAGTATCTGTGAGAATAGCGGTGGGGTTTGTCACTGGTAATAACAAATTTCCGCATGCCTGGAAGGCCGGTATCGTTTATGGAGAGATTCAGTCAACAGGATTGGATATTTAACTCTCTGATAGTCGAAAATCGAAAGTTATCTTCCTCGAGAGTTATTGATAACGGTATCAATTTGCGGAAAGCTACCGTTTTGAGAAGCAAAAATATATTAACTCCTAAAGAACACTAGGGTGCGGTAGACCATTAGGCTGTAGACTCAGGAGACCGAAGAAGTTGAAATTTTTAGGATGAAGGAGAAAATGATGGTTTTAACGGAAGAGTTGGAGTGAGACAAGAGGTTGGGTGGGTGTTTAAGAGAATGGCGCCTTTTGTTTTTCCGGAGGAAAAAACTCTCCTCGGGGAAAAGAGGATCCCGGGGACTTATGTGCCGAAATCTCCTCACCCACGCCTCCCACTATTGCCTGAGGACATCCTCACCCTCCTGTCGTTCGGTGGGCTGTCACCGTTGTGTCGCGCCGCAGGAGATCGGTCGCAGATCGGACCGAAGGTTATGTTGGCGCCGCCTAGTCGTTTCCCCGGCAGAAATGGAAGGCCCTCTCCGGTGAGAGCGCGTGGGAAGGCGGAGGCGCCAGGCAGATCACCTCGGAAAGACTTCTTGCCATAGCCTTTACGAGACGGACCCACGTCTTAACCGTCCACTGCTCATTGCTTCCGACTAATTCCTTCGCCCGGGGTGCCAATTATTTTCCTTCCCAATTGTCTGATTACCTCAAGATAAACAAATGGCAATATGAGAGGGGACGTGAATAGATCCGGTCAAATTCTATTTACATTATAATAGATGAGGAAATAATTACCGTTATCTGCGATATTCATCGGTGACAGTTATGATGGGAAGAAGATCCTAAACTTTGGAAGAATTATTATCAAAATATTCGGAATTAATATGATTCTTTGGAGAAAAAAAAACTTGCTCGAAGATGGGAAAAGATTTAAGACAACTTCGTATTGCTCTCCTTAAAAGTAATGATCTTCATGCCTTAATTATCTCCAGTTATCTGCCAAATTACTATTTCGTCGTTAATACACCATTAGATGTAAAATAACCGCGCTGAAACATCGCTGTATGTTTTAAATGTGAGCTCCTCGTCACATAACAGGCTAATTGGGTATTTTATTAAGTCATCAAGTGATGACACCGTTCGTTCCCTATCTGGATCCGCCAAAGGTAGCCTGAGCTTTGGAGTACCTCTCTTACAATGAAAGGATTTAGTCCAAATAATTAAATCTATCTCATCACGTCATTCTCTTCCTATTTGATGACTGAAGGTATCTTCACAAGATGCAAATCTTAATGCACTCTATATAAAAGGTAATGGAATTCATGGAATTATGAAAAGTAATCATAATATCTAGTATTCATAATAACCATATAAAATGGTAGATTATTTATCTCAATGAGAATCTAAATCTAATGATATGAACACAAGTTATATCACTCGTAAGAGCTTTAAGTAGATTTAGGCCTTATATCGGGAGATTTCGAAAACGATTTTGTATCTGGTGGTTTCTAGTGGTTATAAAGGTTATCAGATGATCTTAGGTCAATCTTCTGTATTGTTAGAGTTGTTGAGTTGAATATATAAATTCAACATAACTGACCTGAGGCAGAACCCTTTACTTTGACTCATTATCGTAAAAGATAATTCGCATTCGAACCAGATTTTTTTGGAAAGTATCGATGACCAATTTACTAATCCTAACATTCAGCTCGAAGGCAATCAAAATACAGTAGAAAAGTACAGTAGATCTACAGTTTTTGAAGGGACCGAAGGGGAAAAAACGAGGGATGCGGGAAAATGACAAAAGCGGGAAATAAGGTTTCAGCTAACATCATTAAAACAAAAACAGAACAATTGCATATAAATTGCACAATGCTAAAATAACCCAGGATCATTAAGTAAGAAAACAGATAACATAAAAATAACAGATTTATTAAAATATGAACCTTGAAGATGGATGATTTTTCTTGAAAAGACGTGATGGTTATCTGCTTTCATGAAGATTTTCATTTAAAATTAAATTATTATTATTCTATACTATTAAATTATGCAGTTCGTACTTTAAACTTTCTTCAACCCCATGGGCTTAATAAAAGGATTTTATTATTTAAAAGCATCTTATACCTGGAAAAAATGTTGGAATCAAGTATTTTGAATGATGGATGCGGGAAAACGTATGTTCCTTATGAGTTGTAGTCTGGACTAGAAAAACGAAAGATAGATTCGGGAGAATAATAAATTCGGAGACAATAGATTGGGGTTCTACTGAATTACCGACTCAAGGGAAAAAGAATATTTTATATTCAAAATCATTGTGTTAGCAAAGCATTATTTTCTATCGTTAGTCTTTCTTACTTACGCGAATTGATTATTTCTTAATCTGTCTTTGGAGGAGAGACAAGATGGGGGAAGTATAGGCTCATTTACCAGAGTTAGATCGTTACTGGTACGACAAAGAAATTTGATCAAAAGTCTGAATAAAATTAATATACTGAATTTGATATCATGAGATATAGGCACCTCTATACGGATTTCATCATAAGAGCATATTTAAGACAAAGAAGTAAAGTTTATTTTTCTTCATTTGAGTTTACAACTGGTGCTGGTTAATCGATGCCACGAAAAACTTAAATGAAGGTCTTTCAATTTCATTATAACTAGGTTTAAGTTTAGCAAGAATTTATTAGCTTAGTTGAAATATATAATCAGTATCTACCAGATTTAGGAAAACGAAACAGTATTTATCACTTCCGGGCAATCACTGCCCGAAAGTATATAAAAAATCCTTTTTCCTCGCTTCCTAATAGGCCGTCATGTTTTTGGACAATTTACTTTGAAGAAATCACCATCCTGCTGATTAGACGTCAGTACAACTTTATAAACGACACTTCTATTACATTTGCAGCATTCCTGTGACGTTTGACGACAGGGAAAATTACTAATTTTACGATAGATTTAAGACTATGATAAGCCGACTTTCAAATGTAGGTATATTTCTTTGATGTGGTAATATTTTTTTCATTATTGGATATACATCTTAAATTTAATCTTACTATAAATTGAAATGTAATTCTATTATAGTCCTCTTTTCTTTCCCGCTGCTGATTGAATCTGCTTAAATTTTCAGTCTGCAGTTGAAATTGTATTTGTGTTCGCGAAATTCTTGGAGATCCAATATCATACATATGTAAAGCCAACATAAATCTTGTCCGTGCTAAAATATCCTCTTTAAGAAACTTCTCAACAATGTATTTCCTTGATGGTTGTAGCAATTCCTTTATCAACCAATTTCTTAAAAGTAAAATTCCACAAGCTTTAAGTAAAGAAATCCGTAGTAAGATCGGTTTTAATGCTGACCAATCTTTACGACTCAGACGGAATCACCGATACGCCAAATCTGAATCAAGATTGTTTCTTCGGTCAGGTCTTCACATTCATAATTCATAGTTTTTTATATTTTTGCTTCATTAGATGTACATCTCAGTGAACAGATTTATGACGTATATAATGTATCATTTACTAAAAGGACTGTTTTAAACAACTCAATTTCTAAAGTCTCGAATACCGCATTCCATATGAAGATAGACATATTTTATCTCTTATAATTAACTTTAATCCTATGACTTGCATCCATCACAGGCGGCTTTGTTAATTTCATACTGTAGTATTTTGAAATTTCAAATTAAATCACACTTCTTGTAATTTCGAGATACGAGAACTAAGGGCATATGGACCAATGATGTGCATCCCCTAAATATTTCATGAGACGACTGTATGTCGCCTCTGAAGATGAAGGCATAATTCCTGAAATGCGTATCAGGTGTTGCTTGAGGTTCTGACCCTCACAATTGCGATTTGGAATTCTTAGCTTCAGGAATCCACTCAGCTGTTCAACGGTGACTCGTTTTGTTCGACACTGTTGGTTCTTTTTCATTTGAACTGTCGCCGCAGTTTCATCAGATACTTGCGTCATACTAAATACTTCACCTTATTTTTATCAACAACCTTTTGTTATAAGAAAAACTATTTACCAATTTATAGATTATAAATATTTCAAATGAGTCTCTGCAGAAATTACAAAAGCTATTGGAGCTAAGTCAACAAAAGATGAAGTATATTTAACAGCCAATTATTTACATAAGATATTTCACACGAGGTAGAGGTCGGCCATTAACGATACAACCTTTGGCAAAAACTTGATCGAAGAAGGGAAAGGAAGAAGTACACATATGCGCGAAAAAGTTGGACACGGAAAAAGACATAAAAGGCGTTGTCATTATAACCATGTCATTTTGCTAACCGAACTTCATTTCATGAAGTAGTATTACCTATTGATTACCTAGATTAATGTGCAATCATTATCTACTTTGTTGATGTGAGATAGAGGCAAATGGAGTTGGAGATAAGTTGTTATAGAAACTCCTTAGGGGCGTAAGAGATTACTATTAGTACAAGAATAATAAAATGCGATGAGGAATTTTTCAAGCTCAACATTTAAAATATTTATTCCATTAACTAGTACTTTCTCGCTGTAAACCTCAAAGAATCAGGAAGAATTCCTTTCACCTCTAAACAAACCATCGTTTCATTGCGATTACCATACTTATAATCTCAGGTTTTTCTTTTTGACTAACTTCACGGAAGTAACCTATAGTAACCGCGTATACACGTAGATGGCTTATGTAGTTTTTCTTTAAAATCCTCTTCTGATCACAGATAATCTCAAAAACTCTACTGATTTCTGTTGTATCAAAGCGATTACCCATCTCCGTTGAGCAAGGTGCGGTATTATTACGGAAAGGTCAATTGTTACAATATTATCTCAGCATTGTTCAGTCTATTGCCTTTCAAAACTTTAATGCAGTAGGCGTTTTTCTTCTTAAATGCTGATTACGAAGGTCAAATTTTTCTCTTATATGGTGTTCTCATAAGATGAGATTTTCAAAACAATACTACTAATTAATATTATTAATTAGTAGTTACCTGATGATGGCTGTTCCCCGAAACCGGTAGTGTCTTTAAATATATCTTGTGGAAATCACCAAGTCTTTTTCTTTATTTCATTTTAGTAGTTACTCTTTATATTTTCCGTTTTGATCTTCCTACTCCGAAATTTTAATGCTGTTTTAATGAAACTTTAGACGGTACCGTTGACAACGATTATTACCTTCCCACTTTCTTGCCTGAAAATCCAAAAACATCTCTTTTTTGCTTCAAGGTTAAATATTTTCAGGCTGTGATAAACAGCGGATTTTAATGCTTGAGATCGGTGAATACTAAAAGTGAAAATTATTTACAATTTTAATCAAAATTAATGTTTAGCTGTTTAGCGATTCATATCACATATGCCGATTTCAGAACCTTCTTATAGCATTCTTTATTGGCGTTTAGCATGAAACCAGTGAAATATTCCACTGATAAAATCCAGGTAATTTTGTAAACCTGAAATCTCAGAGATAGATTATCTTCTACAGTGTTATTTTATGCACCAAGAATGACTTTTCTTGCTATGGTTTTTAATACGTGAATTTTCTCGGTAATTTAAACGTGATGAAATGGTTTGACCTGAACATCGTTGTCTTTTGTTATCTCGTTCGTTATCTTTGGTAGGACAATATATTACGAGGTTTTCCAATATGCTCCTCTTCCGTCAATTTAACTAAGTTGATGCATGAATTTAATTATGAGAAGAGCTCATTATTACTGATGATTAAGTTATTAGTAAGATAAAAATATAAAGGTCACGAAAGCATTCTTCTCAGCGAATTAAGGTTCATATAAATTCCTTAGTTTGGAAGCAGACTCATAATTACGAATTAATGAAGAAGATCTTTTGGTTATCTTTATAAGTAATTGAACAGTACCGTACGCTGTTCAGACATTAAGAGCTGTATCCATGGCAAAAGCCCATTTACCCGAAATGGTGCAGGAAGTGCTGGTCGTAGAAAGGTCCATGCCCTCATAGAGGGAGCTTAATCCGTGAACTAATACTCCCGACGAGTCACGCAACCAATTAGGCAAGGATGAAGCCACAAAAATTGCCCCTTTTTCGTGCATTCGCAAAAAAATGAATTTGACGACTGAAAGATATCAAATGAACCAGAAGTGCTGCGTCAGAATTTCTTGCAATGAAATTCGTGAAAAATGGAATCGACTTGTTACTGGCTTGGATATTTTGCTCCAACGGTAAATGACTATGAGCGGAAATATGCAACTTCCAGGTACTTAGGAATACTTTTGCTTGACCGAAATTCTTTCAGTATTTCTAAACTAAAGTTTAATTTTTAGACTGATTGAGGTCGATTGACACAAGGGAGGCCATGACAAGTTTTGCCGTCGTACCGAGAAGATGAACCTGATTAAGTTTTACTTTACAGAGACCTTAGATAGGGTTGAATGAATTAACGGAGTTTTTATATTTTCTTAAAGAATGAGGGAAACTCTTATTGAATCTTATTTCCCTAAACATATGCCATTACATGAGAATAATAGATGAAGTTTATTCAGATGAGGTAATTGTAATTTAGTTGACTTTCGCACGACATTAAAATGGATCTCAGGAAATACTTTATAATTAGACTGCAGTCAGCATTCAGGCATCCAAGATGTACGAAGGGATTCAGCAGGCTGTAAGAAGTTTACTAAATGACTGCCACAAAGCGAACCCATTTTCAATATCTCCGGACTCAAACGTATGACTTCGTGATTATACACTTGTCTTGCTTATATTTTCGTTAGAAGTCTCCAATTCTACGATATTTTCTTTACAAATTAAACCTTTATCGATGAGGTAAAAGGAAGTTATCTAGTACAAGAGCCATCGCCGTATTTAATACACCAAAGATAGAAGAAGTTTGCAGCTCTGTTCTCACATAGTGTTTATTAGTTGCAGAATTAAGTTTATAGTTTATTCAATTTATCTCCAATAATTATCTCTCGGAGAATTAACATCTGTACTGATAATTCTCTCGACTCCGTCCGACTTATAGCTCACCCATGAAGCTGAATGGGCAGTACCATTCTCAACTAAAGCGCCTGGAAAAGAATCTCATTTCAGCAAAACAGTTTCAGAATCATGCACGATCTTACACTTGTCTTACGTTGTACAACTGAAAATAATGAGAACCTACTGAGGATTTTATGATTACATGGTTTCTTACGTAGGTTCTATCCGAAGCATCTCGAGATGTTGTTACAGTTGATGTCTCGCATTCCAAGTTGCGTTTAATAGTACTCTTATCGTAAACTGTTGGTGACCTTAACATTGCTTTGAAAAGTAAATTTCTCCCCTTCATAGAGCGAGGTAACACGCAAAGTCATCTTCCAAGGATTTGCCTCTAACTTCGATTTCCTGTAGTTTCTCTCCTCATATCATCTTCTGAAGAACGCGATCGAATCTATAACTTATCGCATGTCATGTATGACAAATAATTCACGCATGGCCTTCTAGGTCTTAAAACTAAGATATTTTAAGCATCGATTCAAATCCTTCACGATTAAAGAATGCCCAGGTGACGAATGTTTCCTAAGAAATAATCGCGTCATTACCGTATAAATTCAAGAAACGATTGCTAACAGCAGCTGTGTGTGTGATACGATATCACTAATAATGGTGTAATAAATATTCGATATATATAATAAATACGATATCACTACTAATGATCGAATAAATATTTTACCATTATAAGTGATATCGTACTAACATTATGAAACGGTAAAATTCGAATAAATAGACGGCGATAAAGGTTATTTTATCAAGAATTTTAAACTATACGTACATATTGCCTATGTTACTAGAATTTCTTCTAAAAGTAAATTGTCACAGCCGACAATAACCTTGGTACAAACAGGAGGATGTGAATTTTATAAGAAACTTAAGATTGAACGCCTCTGGTATGATATAGAAAATATTACAAGAATGAAAGGGATGTATTGCTGCGGAAAAGAACTACATCAGTCGGGAAACGTCCAGTTCTTTAATTTATACCGTAATTTATGTTCATTGGTTAAACGTGCTACTCTAATACTAGACTATTAATTTTATCTGGCGCCAGACTGATATCTCCTTCGTAATCTCTCGAGCAGGATATTACACTTCTCATTAATATATCTTCCAAAGTTACATAAACTTTTGAACATGGATCTGTCTGTAGTTATACATGTAATATGGTTTCAAGTTAAGAACTTGATAGAAGGGAATGAAAAGGCTTCTATGAATATATATCCTACTCTATACGTGGCGTAAATATTTTTACTGCATTTAATGCACATATGTACTTTCCTATGTTATACGGAAAGTCATCTTAAGGAATTAGACTGTTAAGGGGGAAAATGGCTAAGACTCCCACGTGACGTCATTCTGCGGCAGGATTTAAATAAATGATTGAGTTCTAATTTCTTCTCTATCATAGATTCCGAAGTATTCATTTAATCATTAAAACTACACTAAAAGAGGATTTAATTTTTAAGCGAAGTCTTTTGCCTGTACAGTATCAGCCCTTTCCATAAAAATCTCAATCATATTTCAATAATTGTCTCAAGGTATAACCTCAATAAGCAAGGTGAAGTTATTTCTGTCCTCATGTGAGCTCGCTGACGAATGTTTAAAATTTAGGAGGATGGATAAACGCATTCGGTCCTGCTGATGCTTGCGTGAGCGAAATCCGCATTTAAGAATACGACTGATACAACTGGAATATGTTATTGAATTTTCCGTCTTTTCCACCGACTTTACGAACTGATTGATCCAAAAAAAAAGAGATTTTGAGCGTTAATATTTACTGAGTATTTTAAGAAGTTCTCCGTTCAGATACGAACAATCAAGATATTACCCAACTTCATCAGCAATACGTATAACTTGAGCAAATCACATAAGATTTAAAAGTTTCGCATTCGGAATGGTTTTATGTAAGTCAGCAAAAAGTTTATATTTTCCGTGATCTTCACTTTTGGAAAATTGTTAAATAGTAATGATCTTATCAGCATCTTTGTACTAAGAAACTCCCATGCACTATGGGAATTTGGTTAAAACTTTTTCTTCAAGGTGCAACATAATATATTGCGGTAACATTTATTACCCCTGGAAGTAACATCCTCAGCGCGTACGTCGACGCCGCATTGTGGTTGCTTACGGAGTATTCCCAGGTACTCTGCTCTCACCGTATACAATTACTTTACGCGTTAAATATAATATTATCGGATATAATGAAAATCTGCCACAAACTTACCTACTTGTTCTTTTGTACTTATTTCATCAGATTGTAATCCAGGATGCAATAACATTCAACCAGAGAAAGGAATTCATACCGCATGAGATGAGTAACGGTTTGTCCTTATATTGAGCTCTATTCCTTTTAACTCAATCCATAACGCCTTGGCCTCTGTTCTCAGGTTTTACAATAAAATACATGTAAAACGAATAATTTCTTCGTTCATAATTTGTATAAGTACACTTTTTTGTAGATCAACTGAATGAATTGAGGATTTTTATTCATTATATTTGGATTGCCTTTATTGGATAAATAATTTCTCATTTTGGTTATCGATGAGACATTATCTAGTTTATCAAATTCTTGACGAACTGTGACGTTGATAAGATGGTTCGCGAAAATTCGCGGATAAAATGTTGAAAATGACTATTCGAGGTTTTAAATATTGACCGATTTTTGAAGTATTGAAGTCTCACGGATTTGTACGTCTTCCGCTGTTATTAAATCTAATAATCGTATTTGTTTGTTCTCCATGTATAAAACTTTTGTTACGAGTATATACGAGTATTTACAATTGCAGCGAAACTGAGAGTTGATTGAGTACTTGATTTCATAAAATATTTTAACACTTCAATCGAAGAATAGATATATATTCATTTAACGAGGGAATATATTTATTTATATTCTCAATTCACCATTGATAAAAATAGGCTCAGAACTCTTCTTGGATCGCAACAACCTACGAAACACGTCAACTTCCGAAGACCGTAGGGTTAGTCTTTCCGTTTACTTTAACTTTGCAGATAAATGATAAACAAAATATCTTGTTTTCGGCATTATCGTCATTGATCTTCGTAATTCATCTTGTACCTAACTGAAGCAATTATACATATGAAAAAAACTTGCAAATATTTGAGAATTGTGCATGATAGATATAAATATATTACGGATGTTCATAAAAAGTTCATGGAGAACGGAAACTATTCGATTTTATCTCATAATGAAGATAATGAGAATCTAGCAATCAATTAAAAAATTTATTCCAGGGCTGGTGAGATTCTCACTTTTAAGATAAGTGAGTTTAACTTTTTCTTTCTTTTTAAATTACTAATCCTGATATAAACAATGTCAAACGAATTAGATCTAACATCACTTAAAATTACTCAATGTCGTACTTCGAGACCACTATATTGTGCTATATACTATACCACTGTATTGTAGAAAAATATCCTTTCACCTCGTAGTCTTCACTTTTAACAGTTCTCTAATATTTCTTATCTAAAATATATGGCTGTATGTACCTATATGAAAATTGCGTCCTGATTGACATGTATACGGTTAACACAGAAAGAACTAAACCGTACGTCATACAAAATTAAATATAAATATAAGGAAGTAACTCTGAGGGCTTTTAATCCGATGCATACAAAACGACATAGCAATCCAGGTAACAGCTTCGGGAAGGCTTTTCCATACCTTAATATTTTCGTGTTTGGAAGTCGCACCTGTTTGGCATCGTGTGAGCCGAAGAAATCAAATGTTGACAAAAGGTCTTCAAAGAACGTCTGCTACCTTCAGTGCTGGAGAGGCTCTCAGGTAGCTGGCGTAATAAGAGAAAAGGGATGGTTTACACTAAAGAAGAAGGCTTATGAACCTTCTTTTCACCGAGGATATGAAACACGTGGAAAGTTAAACTTTGTTATATTTGTCAATATCACTTACTTTTATAAAGACTACGCGTTTCCATTCGCAGGTATAAAACGCTATCATTAGCATCTCGATCGAGACAAATATCCTCTTATTAAATGGTTATTTTAACTTCCTTACAAGAATGCAAACTTCCTGTAAATCGGCCGAGCTTTGAATTTCGTCCCGTACATATGGTGAGAATTGAACCGAACCCGAGACCCCGAGGCAGAGATTCATTTTTTCCGCCGCACGGACAGGTGGTTGATGGGCGCGGCATGGGCGGAGCCGAGAACCGGGCGAGCGCGAGGGGCGGGCCTTTGACAAGGCGCCGAGGGCCGCGAGGCGATAGATAAGCCTCCAAGGGGGCGGTGCCTCCGATCTCGCATTGGTCCGCCGACGGAGTCACGAGTTGTAAGTAGGCGGGTGTACGATGTAGCCCCTCCTCTTCTTGTTGGAGGGGAGCAGTTGTACGGAGGGGAGGCCGGAGTGGGGGGCCCCGTTCGCCTGAGTTCGGGCCTCTGTCGCCAGGGTGTACCCTCCGGCCGGCCTCTCAGTCAGTCGTAGGCCGACGGTCGAGAGGAAGCTAGGGTGGGAGAGAGACTGGCGATACAGAGACGCCAACGAAGGACCACGAGGAGGGTGAGGCTCGAGGAAAGTGCCAGTGGAAACAGTCTTCTCGCGAAACCCTCGATACTAGGCCACTGTGCAGTGTTTTTTGGCGAAGCAAGTCTTATTCGCGCGATCGTTTCGGAACTAGTGAACTTCACGGACTTGGTCAAACTCTCACCTGGGACAAATCGTGTGTGGACGAAGTCGCTGGCGGCTTTTCGCTCTTCCGGACGATGGCTTTCCTCCCTGTCGAGGATCGTCTAGGAATTTGCTCGCGGGAGTGAAGTTTTGTGATAGACCCATCCTTGTCCCTTTTCCACCCCTCTGTTCGATCCCTCGTACCGTCCACCCCTTCCCACCCCCGTTTCCCTCTCCTCCTCTCCACCCCTACTCTCCTCCCCCGCACCCTCTCAGAGCTGTTCTACGTTGTTGATAACGCATAGAGTACGTCGGAGGAGCAATGCGATGGACCCGACCGGAGGTAGGAGTTCGGTTTACGTGAGCTGAGAGACCGCGAAGGGGTTTTGATAAGGCGGTTTATAGCAGCACGGCGACCGTTGGACTGAACCTCCCCAGCTGCTTGTTGTTGTCGGAGGCGGGGAAGCGAGAAGTGAAGTAGACCGGCGATCGAGGCCGGTGCGGCCGAGGAGCGCTAAGCCGTCTTCCCCTGTGTTGGAGAAAAGCGACGTGTCCGCTTCTATGGCAACTTGGGTGTTGAAGCCGCTTAGTGGCGGCGAGCGATAGAGCTTGCTGTTGAAATAGTGCACTGGGAATCAGAGGATCGAGCAAATAGAAAGACTGTGAAGAGATCATTACGATGAGGACGGACTCATGGTCTCGTCGTGACTCGTGTGATTTCTGAAAAAGTGAGGACTGTTGGGTCGCATGTGAGCTAGAAAAACGGAAAAGGTTCGAACTTTTCTGCAGTAGAGATTAGAGTGGTTGTTTTTTTAACTGTCGACGTGAGTTGTTGACACAAGTGTTTCATCCATGATGTCCGCATATACCCAGTTTGGCTACTCGTACCCTACAGCTTCTCAGGTGAGTCGATCTTTTTCTGCCATTTCCCGTTACTCGTTTTTAAGCCCGCCGCGCTCGTTTGGGAGGCGCGGAAGATTCGGTGACGGGGTGCGGGAAGCGTGGTTTTGCTGTCGTTCGTTTTGCGGTTCGATCACATAACAGGTGTCAGGTGCAGGACAAGTGCTCACGTAGTCGTGGGTATCGGATGCATGATTGGTCCGCGGGAATGCCTTCGAATCCAGCTTATAATGTCCTGGAATGGCTACGGAAGCGAGCACGGTTCATGCTTAGTTGAGAGCTAGATATTTTCCAGAATACGAAACTTCGAAAGCAAGAATTGCAATGGATTTATGAAGTGAATCAGGAAGTGTATGCCAATCTTAGCGTCGGTAGTTTTGGTGAATTTATCGGTTTCATTCAGTTTGGAATTATTTTCTCAAATTATAATTTTTTCAATAATAATTTTATGGGGAGGCAGAGAAAGAATTAGTCGCACACATCACGAGTAATTGCTAGGAAATATACCATACGCGCAATCTCTCTGGCCGATTTACCACTCTCCCGTAAACTTCCTGTTACTACTAGTAGTGCTGATATAGATCTCGACGAAAGTGTTGTGATTCTCTCCACAGTTTTTTAGAAGTTTAGTCTGTGATACAAGTATTATTAGGATCTCCAGTGTTATTTAGTAATGCTTCTAAAATGTCGAAAATAGAAGCTTTAGACACTGCTTTTGAAGGCTTTAACGTTTTCTCGATTGCGGGGATACAATTGACTTGTGAAGATTCGTGTTTGATGAACATAGGAAAGCATGATGTAACAAAGATAATAACAGAGAGTTGTCGAAGATTCGCGTGAAACTCTTCGCTTCTCTCAATTAGGTAGATTTAGATCGAATTTCACGTCCTCTCCCCGCGATCTCTCAATTACGCCCTTTTGATGATCACGACTCCGCGTATGAATGTCACGCGAAACAAATCCCCGCATATTTCTCCCGAGAAGCGAAAGAGCAAATTACGAGCGATGGGCCGCACGAATCTGAGTCATAAAGAAGACGAAATGAGAGGAGATTGCGATCTCCCAGAAGTCATCAGACGAATTGGTTTATTTACCTCGGGACGCAAGCGCGTGGGCCCTTAGAATTCTAATTGGCGATTAAGTGAAATAAAAACACTTTCGGGAGTTCTCGTCGCGCCCGCAAGGTCTCTTTCGGGAGAATCTCGCTCCGACGCCGGGTACCCAGTTGCGGAGGCGCGGGAAAGATAGCGGCCAAGGCTCCGGCGATCGAGTAGGCGACCAACACATGGTGGACGATGTCCATCCGCCGCTTCCCATTTCCACAGCATTGAATTTTAGGCGCGACTTATAAGAAGTATCGACATTTCCTTGCCAATCCTCAATAGCGACAGGATTTTGCGGTGACAATTAGGGTTTGTGAAATTACGGAAAGGATGGAAACTTGGAATCGTGAAGGGATTCGCATTGGCTTCTTCATAACCTCCAGCAATCAGCAGTAACGCGACGCAACAATGATATCATTTATTTAGCGTGCTGCCTTTACCTTAAACTTCCTGGAACAGTAATTTTCAGTTCATACGAGTGCTCGCCGTCGCTGTAAATTATCGTCGAGGTCGATAATTTATAACCCATACTATCATTCTATTGTTGCTCATAAGATTTGATCTTAAGCCAAGTTTATGTCGATGAGGTAATATTTCAGATATTTATCGATCTAACTCGATGACAAAAACAGTAGTCATACCAAGAAAAATGCGCATTTCATTTCCGTTAAACATTCGGTTAATCATTGTCATACTGTTAAGTTTTTAGCACTTAATTACAGGGAGAATTGATTGAGCCATCGAGATAATATACTCATCGAAGGATTCGCCAAATACCTTCAACACTCCTTTAGTAACATAAATCCCCTTCGCCTTCGAAATTACATCAAAACCCTCGAATGATACAGGAAGGTTGAACGTATATCGAGTCTCTTTTAACGTTGTTAATTCAGTTTTAAATGTCAAAGAGCTTTCGCCGAGTATGGCGTCTCCATATTTAACCCCTTCCTGCCAATTATGAATCGCCGGAGGAAGTGAGAGATGCCTTTTGATTCCTTTGATCGAATCTCTTGCGCCCTCTGTCAAGGGAATAAAAGAGTTGGATGGATGCGAGACGGTGATGAAAAGGATAAGGAGACAAAGGATGGAAAAGGGGAGATATATATGGGAGGGATGGAAATAAAAATCAGTGCCGAAAGAGAGGGAGGAGATTCCGAAAGAAACGAGACTAAAAGGGGATATAAAAGAGGCGGAAAGAAGGGCAGAGAGCAAATAAATTAGCAGGAAATTGGGACCGGAACGGTTATTGGCACTTATAGTCTCATCACGTCTTCTTTCTCTCTAGGAATAGGGCGGGGATGAGAAACGAAGGGCCCTTTTCTTCCCCTTATTCCTTACCCTATCTCTTCAGCCCCCACCACCTTTTATCTTCCTCCGGCGCTCCTTAGCAAGGCGTGAAGTGTGGCAGATGAGTCCACTTATCCACAACCCTCGGACCCCCACTCCAGAAAAAAACCCCTTCTTCAACGGAGGAAAAACTTCATCTCCCACTTTTTCCCGATGCAGACCCCTGCACCCCCAAACCCCAGCGCTTCCCCATCCCTCGCAACCCTAACTTTTTGTCCTCTGCCCTTCCCCAAGATCTCTCTTCTTCGTTCCTTGTGTATACCCCCTTGTGCCCACCTTTTTCAAATACCTCTCCGATGCCCTCCCTTTCCCTTAACCTTTCCCTCGTGCTATGCATCTCGAGAAAAAAATATTCCCTCTCTACCCTCCGGTTCTTTCTTCCCTCTCCTCCTCGTCCTGCGAAGATTTTTTTCGGTGGAAGAGAAAAGACCGGAGCAAACAAAGGGGTCCATTACAAGGAGGGGTCAAATATTTACCGAACTTTTACTGAGCGGAGAGCGGATCAATGGGCCTTTAATATATGAGAGAGATCTCTTTCGCTCCTTATTTCTTTCTCTCTTCGCCGAGCTTCGAATGCTATGATGACTGGGTCGAGTACTTTGAAGGGGTCTATCCACTCCCCTTCGCTCATCCCCAGAGAAGTTTATGCTCGATTTTAAAGGGTTTATCGGAGGAGAAGATTTTCTCCTAGGAAATTTTTCGGAGGTTTCATATTGGCGGAATCTTTCCTTTCTTCGGGGGGTAGAGGTAGAGAGCGGGAGAATTTGATACTTTAAGAAAACCTATGGCTCGTTTGTTTTGTCTTTCGAAACCGAATACTGTTTTATGTAAATAGGATTTATTTTTCTAGGTTTGATTTTGTTTTCTAAAGGCGGCGAAGTCTTGAGCCGTGTTTATAGGCTTGCTCGTTAGATTATCTGATTCATTGGCATTGTACAGTATAAAAATAGGATACAAGCTTGAAGGAAAAAGTGGATTTTTTAATAATGAGGCGCCCCATAAAAAAATACGCAAAGCCATACGAAAAGCCTTAAAAATGCGCAAAATTTTGTTAACAGAGAGCTTTAGCGTGTTCTAGTGAGAGGGATATGCAACTTATCAAACGTGCTGTTCCTCTACATCTGAATCTTTCAATGAATTTTTAGATTACATTGCCATAAACTCCATTTAAATTCGCTATTGCTTAGATTACTCAAATTGAATTTACTTTCTTAATTAATTAAAACTATATTTGTTTCATGAAATAGCTCCAACCAAGGAGGTTACACAAAATAGTTTCAGCCTCAACCAAATAGTTTAACAGTGTTAGAAAATGTATGAAACCATCAGTCATTCTTAATTGTAATTTAGTCATGGAACATAATTTCTGTTTTGTAAATAAATATAATTATTACGTGCTCATGATAGTTTTTTCGCCGTATATGTTAGTGATACATATATGAAAGATTCTCAGAGACATTCCAGTTTCTTAAACCGTTCTTATATATTTAGTAGTATATTTGTAAACCATAGCATTCACAGCAAAATTAGGTTTTAATTATTCTTTATATAAGAAAAATGTTTATGGATACATTACTCGTTGTGTTAAAGTTTTCGTCTTAGCTGCTTACATCTGCCCAGACTGAATTTTGGAAGATTTCTGTTTAATTTTCACCTCACTCGAGAAACAGATACTGAGCGTATAATAATGCAACACAATAATATGTTGATTGCATTTTGATTATTTTCCTGGAAATGGAAATTTTGGGATATCATTTGCAATCAATCTTCTTGTCAAAATAAATTGAGTGAGTTTTATCGCAGAATAACAAAGGGATATATATTTTCTCGCGTTAAAAAAATTATACTAATTTAGTTATGGAAACTAAGAATCATTACTGTGGGTACCTTGAATCGAAGAACTGATATGGATTCGAGATAAATCAGACAAATATGGACGCCATACCAATGACGACGCTTGCGTAACTTCTATCCAACGATCAATTCTTTTTTATGTGGAAGATTCCGAAGGACGGTGGCGCTCTATATCATATTGTGGATAAATCTATAATCCGACATCAATCGTCCGATTTAATGGCCTATAACACATTGTTATTCTGTTTAAGAAAAATCTTTATGGAGTAACTTATTTCATATCGTACAGCTGTTTTGCGTCAGTAAGAAGGAATGTATGAAAAAGTCTTCAATCCCCCATTAAAAAATGGCTAGTACGCGAAGAATTTCTTACTTAGTAAAATATATCTGTTGAGATATTTCATTATCCAACGAAATCATTAGTTTTATTTACTGGATAGAGGATACTGGATAGCATACCAAAAAATTAGTCTTTTCCAAAATTCAACTAATTCACTAAATTGCTTAAAAGTGGAGGAAAACGTGGATATTATGTATCGGAATAGACCAGATTAGGCGCGAGTTCGTAGAAGTGAAATGAAATTAATTAAAAAACTATGTTCTTTTTACAGAAGGTAGTTGTGACAACTAATATAACTGGCGAGAATTCGATATTCTTCTCATCGCTTAACTAAAACACTTCGTGTAGCTACCATTGTCCATGTTATTATTCATTCGAATTTCTTCTCGTTTGTTGATTGAAATATAGATTATGTATTATTTACCTATCAATGTAGTCCAATCATTTCATCGACGGAATTATCACTTGTAATGCATTTATGCTGTGTATGAAATCGATTTATCGTACACAAATTTAATTCGATTATTTTCTTGCAACCGTATGCAATTCCCGATCAATATTCGGATGATTTAATTCTAATAAATTATTTTCGAGAATGATCGTTGCTGATACTTTTGTAATCGAAACATTCTTTTTTCATTCTTCCTTCTACATCAGCTGTTGGTCGGGCAAGCATCAGCCGTCGGACCAGGTCCTGGGCCCATCCCTGGATCTGTGGCACCAGTAGGACCAGGAGGTGTAGCGTCTTCTGGAGCCAGCCCAGTCGGCACTCCAGTGTCCGTAGCGGCGGCTGCGGCAGCCGCAGCAGCGGCCGTGGCAGCAGCAACGCCGTCCTCAACGTCATCCTCGTCTTCGTCCTCTTCATCGTCTTCGTCGTCCTCGTGCTGCGAGAACGGCAGGCCCATAATGACGGATCCAGTGACCGGACAGACCGTTTGTTCTTGCCAATACGACTCGGCGAGGCTGGCAGCACTTTCCTCCGCTTACCCGCGTCTCTCGGTGGCGTCTTCGGGAGGTGGCGGAGGCCCGGCCGCCGCGGTCTACGGAACACCCTACCCGTCCACCGATCAGAACCCCTACCCGAGCATCGGGGTCGACACTTCCGCCTTCTACTCGCCGCTGGTGAGTACAAGCTTAATTGTTTTCCTTCTTAATTGGTATTTTGTTGGAAAAAGAAGGGAAGTTGTCGAGGATCTCTTGAATGGTGGCGTGAACTCCTTAAGTATAATTGCCCATTCTCCTTGCGTATCCGTTAGTCTTCGGGCCTCTGGTTGTTTCGATATTTTGAGCCGGCATATATCTTGGAAGATGGTCCTTTGGAAGGGGTAGGACGTCATAATAAACTCCGTGAAAATGGAGTTGATTTGACTAACTTCGGTAAACAATATTTTCAGTTTACCGAAGTTTAGAATTTTCGTATTCAGTGTATCAATGTCAGCTGTCAGGATGTCCAACTTTCTAATCATACTGAATGGTACGCGACAGTCCCATTAAGGGACTTTACGAATTCTTAACTGCCGCTAGAATGAGATTTGAGTTTAAAACATTTTTTAATAAAAAATTCTAAAATATTTAATCCCGAACATATATATTTATACATTTCAGATGCGCTCTACGATCTTTTTCAATTCTTAATTATTTCCTATAAATATCTACGTGCTTATTATTGATGTAAGTGAATATGGATGTTTTCTTTCCATTCATTACAAGATAGCAAAACTTTAGATGGAAACTTATTTTTGGAAACATGCTGACGTTGTTTCTCAACTCAGGAAAGGATAAAAAGTATTAAGAGATTAATGACGCCCATAGTGATTACATCAGACCTTTTAGCGTGTATAGTTTGATTTTTGGGGATTGTAAATCGCAAAACTGGACAACCGAGAACAAAACGATGTAGCAGTGAATACGTATGGAAATTAAGCTCTCTTGAGACTTATGGCGTCTCATTTTTCTATTAACGAACTACCTTCTATTCTGAACCGAAGACCACAACTATTAGGTATATATTCCATTTAAATTTAATTATGGAAACACCTTTCAAATGTATTTATGTGGACTGACGATTTCTGTTATCTCAGCAACTGTTTCTCTCAGTCTTGATCTTTCGTTTCCATTACCTTAAAAATATAAAAATATAATATTTTTGCGACTAATTCATTCCTCAAAGAAATCACGAGAACATTTTTATAGCGTGGTTACCAGGAATTTCGCTGCCTATTATTAATCTATATAATAGAAATCACGCTCAACATATAGGTATCGCCACATTATTAAGGTAGTAAAATTGCTGCTTTGAAAGAAGGATATATATAGGAGAGCATTGTAGCGATTAAAATCCGAAATGTGATGTAATTACTAACTGTACCTTGATTCGCCATTCCATCCATTTAAAAGCTACGAGCCTTTTGCGGTTCGTTTAGCCGTAGACTAAGTTGACGTAAAGGAGACTTCGGTTTCTCCATCTGCCATTGGATGCGATCGCATTTCTTTCATGCGCTGTTGCCTCTTAACGAAGCGATTTATAAGCTAACTTCTCCATTGTCCTACTATGCCAACCTCGATCTGGAGAGAGATTCCATATTTTTTCTGCAGTAAAATCCCATTTGCTTTTCATTTATAAGCAGTTTGAACAGAATAACACCGAATACAATCGTCTGGGATCTAGAATCGAATCACTCTTGGGATTCTTTTATCGCTTTGCTTATTTCACCTCGATGGATAAACGGTACAACCGAGTTCAGCCACAATCCAGTGTGTGTATTGACGTCAAAATCACTTCATAGTGTTTGTCACCCATCATCTCCATAAAGCATCTAGATGTCATTTAGGATTTGAAGGATGAGCGAATGCATGATGTCAGTTGGTCTTTCTATCACTCGGATTTAATTGGAAGGAGATGGGCCCCGAAGCGTCCATTGTTCCGTGTGGGACCCAAACGCTTGTCACGACCATCGAAAAATGATACTCGTGTTGTGTTTCGTCTCTCAAATCAGCAATCTCGCTAGGCTAAGTTTAACGTTCAATCTTGCAGTCCAATAAAACTTTTATGAAAAAATATGCCTAGGCGAGGAGATAAATCGAAGTGTTACATGTGTTTAAGTCTTGATAAAAGTATGATCATTCAGGGAAAAATTCATCATCAGCAGCTGAATACGCCAAATTAAGGCGCAGCTTCGATGTGGTCCTATAGCACAGATTTTCCGGAATAATATCGGTTCTCAATTGTTATTACAATTTCATTTTTGGTGCATATATACATCCCCCTTCCTTTATGGATAATTAGCTCTATTGGGCGTAATTTTTATTTTTGGGTATTGTGCTAATGAGAATGCGACTGCAGTTTATTTACTATATATGAAATAAAAACTTGAAAGGAATGGGCGCATATGAAATCGTTACGTACATTTTTCGCTATGATCGTTTCGTATATTAACAAGAATAACAAGAATAAATTGGTTTTTCATTTATATACAATCGGGTACTGTTAAGGAATTAAACGGTAATCTATGTGATTATGTGAAAGCTCTCTAGAAATTTGCATTTGTTAAGTATTGTAAAAGGGACAAGATAAAATAGGGAAAAATGCACGTGTCGCTAGATTTTTATTTAGAGATATAATGTTGATTACCAACATTATCATAAGAAATTTCAGTTCCCAAAATATATACTGCGATTTATGGCAAATTGTTGTTTGAAACAAGATTACCTTTTAGAAAAAGAAACGCACACTACGTCTGAATAGTTTGTTTTCCAGGGATGATTACATTGTCTCTTTTTTTGTTCTTCCTGTGTTTTTAAAATCATTTCGTTTCAGTCACGTTGTAGGATTGCGGTGATTAAACTTGATAGCGTGCGTTGGAAACCTATGTATCCCACAGAATGTTATTTCGCGTGCCGTGTTCCATCGGGAGTGAAAATAATCGAAGAGTCTTTCCTTAACGCGGTATTTTTCAGAAACGCCCATCCTTCAAACTCTGGAAAGCAGATACCTAAATAAACTGGAGGGAAGAGAAAGAAGGTCCGGTAGCTTATTTGCGGGGTGTTGATCACAGAGATGTGTGGGTGTGTTAGCATACTTGTGCGTGTGAGACAGGGAGATAGAGGGACACCGTCCTCAATTACGCGAAAATAAACCGAGAAAGAGAGTGCGGGGGTGGGGGGAATTTTAATACGAAGCAAGTATAAAAGCGGTCCCCTAATTACATCCAAACAATAGGCCTCGGGCAGCAATTGAGATCCGATCGAGGATAGATTAAGTTCAACAAGATGCAAATAAACCTTTACGAAGTCTCTGATAGCGATAATTAGTAATTACTGGTATAATGGTCCGAGCGTGAGAGGCGATGGAGGTGGGTCGGGATTCGGAGAGTGCTTCGAAAGGAGCTCGCAAAGGATGGGGCTGCAATGAAAGAAGATCGAATGACTGACGATCTCCATGATTTAGGGTTGCCATTACTTTGCCGCTTTTTCTTTCCCAATCGCGGTATTCTATAATGAGAGAGATGAGAGTGCTTCAAAGAGAAAATGTGGTGATTACTTTCTGAGCAACTATTTGCTCTTGCTTAAGCGGTCGATTTTGCAGAAATGAAAATCGTCCTTTAACGGTTTAACTTCTAAATTTGGAAATTCATGCGAACCTTGGATTTAATTTCGAGTCCAACTCGTGCTGTTTTGTGGAATTTCTGTTTGGATTCGGAAACCTCGTCATTTACCGTGATCTGTTATGATGTTCGGAACGTGTATACTAAGGTACGGCTGAATATTTAAGTATAAGAACAAATGCACATATACTTTCTATGAATTGATTATTTGTTGCTCTCTCTACGTATTGCCAAGTTGGCCGGAGAATTTTAATTTTTTTAGTATTTAATCGATAATGGTCCTATGTATTGCTCCATCGGATAAAGGAAATATCTCCAAGAACTGATTTCTATATCAATTTTTCAAACAACTATATTTGACCAGTACTATCAATGTGAGAGATATAAACCGATGTAAATATGATCAGCAAAATCGTTGAATAATTTAAAATTAGCGATTAATGCATCATCGTGAATTTATCATCGCTTTTTTTTCCTTTCCTTTTTTCTAAAATTAGAGAAAATTCGTCAATATCACCTTTTACGGAAAATGATACATCTGTTCTATGTAAAAAACAATTTTCAGAGTATTAATATAGAGAGACGTTCGAATCTATACTGCATTCTTTATTTGCAAATGAATTTAGATGATGAATTTCTCCCATCTAATTTTTAACTACATCGCTATATCAGAGGACAGCTGGGCTTGTTAGATATAACCTCACATCTTTTATAAAATTATCTTCATCAACATAGAAATTATCATACCCTCAATTTCCAAATTTAGATCATTATTTCGTAAATTAAAATAAAATATCGCCTTAGATACGTCTACGGCAGCGGCTCTCATTTGTGGTAGGAGTCCGTTTTGTCTCTTTTCGCTACCTCATCGACCCACGCGGTGATAAAACGAGAGCCCGAGTGGGAGGTTTTTCACTGCGACTCGTATTGAGCCTATCCACGGCCTTAACTCCGCATTTTCGACAAATTGCCCGCAGTTGCTTCGAATGCCATTTAGTTCCTTCGGGGGCGTTTTGTCCGACTCAATGATGTTAGCCATGCGTACTTATCGCTTTCTTTTCCTCCCGCTTTTTATCCCCTTCCGATCCTCTCAGGACACGAGGATTTCCCAGTAATGACTCAATCCTTTGTAGGCCCATATCGTAACCTAATTATAGTGGAATTTGGTAGATTAGGAAGGGATCGTATAATTTTTTTCTTAGGGTCTGAAGATCTCTGGTTCAGATACTTCGTGGATCCAGATTCACGTTGTATTTATAGTTCACTTCCTCTCCCTTATTATCCGTAGATATTTCAATTTAGCCAAGGTTCGAATGATATCTGCATTTAATATGCTTCGTTCTTTATTATATTTAAGAGTGCTTTATTCCTTTATTGAAGGAAACATGTTTTTACTGATTCGCGAAAACATTTAGGTATGCGCTGATTATGTATTGTTCCTCATTATTTTAACCCCGGAATGATATGTTTGCATAATATTTGAAGGGAAGGCTTACTTTGATTTTTACGTTAGCTGAACTTTTCAAGTATAGACCTAGACAAAAAAACACGGATAAATACGAGTAAATTTTGAAAATCTAGATTCAGAGTTAGCTATTTATCTGCGCTGAATATGTAGCATTTTCTTCTCTTTAAACGAAAAAAGCGTTTAATTGTGTCAATTTTCAAACGGTCCGATATTCCTAAATATTAAACAAGGCGAGGCCAGTCTGCTCATAGTCAGTGAGGTTATTCACAACATTGTAGAAGGCTATTTAGAATATTGTTACAAAAATCAAACATTAGCTAATAGATACGCCCTGACACATGTATATACGGCGTTGATCACTAAACAGTAAAAGAAAGAGCTCTGATGTCTTACTACCAAATGATCCCCTTGTTGCTTCGAAATAGTCGTGAATTGCTATCACTCTAAAATATTGATTTCCAAAATGGATGAATGGGATTGTTCTGGGGATTAGTTATACTCAGATAAAAATAAAAATCACTGAATTACAGACGGAAAAAACATCATCCATCGCTCTCTACTAATAATAAAAAATTAGCTAATGATAAATGTTTTTTGCCATTTTATAAAATTTCCTAATTATTGCCGATGTATTTTTTTAGCTTTGCTTGGACATAGTGATCAAAAGTGCTATAAATTTCGGTTAGGAGCGATGATTCGGGTAGTTTTTGGATCAGAACACTAAATTAATAAAGATTAAAGCTCTTGAAAATTATTCCCCGTTTATATCTTAAGTTGCTAACCATAGAGAGAGTGCCAGAGACGCGGAGTTACAGTCACCCCTTTCCTGGTACTCCTCTGCCCGCACTGAAGAGTCCGATCGGATTCCGTCTTAATGTTTCCCTCTTAATAATTCCGTCTGAATGTTTCAGACTCTTCAGTCCGTTTCGGACATTCCGAAATATTCCGAAGGTTAGAATGAAAGGTAGTCCCGGAGCCATTTCCTACTGGATGGTAGTTTTTCCAAACTCCGGAATAACAGATGTCCTCTCCCAATGATCTAGAAACAATAGCCTTCTCTTCGGATTACTTATTCAGACTTCTGTATCCACTGTGACTTAAAGAGCTCTACCAGAGCAGTTTATGTGAAACAATCCTTAAAAAAGACATCTCTTCAATTCTCGCAATACATTTATTAGAACTCTTAAATGTATTCCTGTACTTTAACTAAATATCCGTTTACAAATTTGCGATGTGTATACTAATCGATTATCTATCATGAACTGAGACTGGGAGTCCTTCATTTTAGTCAATATGAAGTGATTATCTGGCACCGCAGAAAGTTCATTTACTATTTTAGCATCTGAAGTTTTGTTATGAGAATGGAGGATATTTAACAAAAGGTAGTCTATCTTTGCTGGTAGAATAAAGTTTAAAACTTCCGTCGCTAACTGATCGAGAAATACGTAGTTCCATAATCCGGCTCAAGTTATAAAAGTCAGCCTACACTCTGTTGGGCAATTTGATCTTCCAGTGTCTCCAAATCCGATGAGGTAAGTGTGTCTTACAGTTACATCACGGAATGATCTTTTGAAACTCTATAAGCCCACACATGTTAAATATCAGAATAAAATTGCGTTATCTCTTGACCGTGACTTGGCATGGTCGGGAAGGAAGAAAAGGAAGAGTCTCACATTCTTATTATTTTAATAATATGCCCAACGTTCAATGAATATACGTGAAGCTATGTTGAGGCGAATATGCTGTATCCTCAGTCTGGTTATGTAGCTTTGTGGTTTGAAGAGGGGATTGAACTGAATGCGATAGAGATCTCATTCCGACGCTCGATGGGTGACTCTCTTGTTCGGGAAGATCGTTCGATTCCCTCGGCGGCAAATGGAGATACGCCAAGGTATCAATATTTGCTATACGTTTGAGAGGGGACGAATACCCCTTTCTTTGCTACCTCTCTTGCTCCGAGCTTTATTTGAAAAGGTTTGATCGATATGGTATGAATCAGTGGTAGAAAAACGAACGCAATATTTTCCACTGCTTTCGATGGTACATCATCATATAACGTATTCCGCAAAGAGAAAATGTCCCCATTTCTCAAATATTTTGTCGATCTGCATCTTATTTTTTATGCAATGCAGCATAATTTATATTTTTGATCACAAATATGATGCGTAGTTTTAAAACAACGTGTGAAAATTATTTTCCTTTGGAGCGTATCGAAATATGATCAATTATCATGGAGCTGTTTCCTGATAATATGCTGCGTGGATATAATTATACGCTTTGTATATTTTAATTACTATTAGTTTTTCGTTGGTAATTTGGAGGCATCACATCAAAAGTTATTCACACTCGCATAGTTTATGATAGTAGAAAACTACAGTTTAGCGTGTTATTGCATATTTCGGTCAGAAACTTTATCTAAATTACTTGCATAATAGAGCAATTTCCGCACCATAATTATAGGAAGTAATAGATAAAGATAACGACTTTATTAAACAGCGCTTTCACGAGGCCCAAAAATAGAATACATAATCGCTTACGAAGGAAAATTAATTCCAAAATTCGAGGGCAACTTGAACTTGAAATGAATGATTATCTTATTTATTTGAGTAATTTTTTATATCTATGACTCAGAGGTTAGGTGTAAGAGAGGCCCATTGGGCCTAACCTCGCCGTAAGGGTGAAATAAATAAATATTCACAACATTTCGCATACTTTCTTTCCACTCCTAAGATATCTGGTCGTGTTGATCGATTCATCGTTTGGTGGAATGACTCATTATAGCTTTGTAATTTGAATCGTTTCCTTGGATTCTGCTCTGAGATTAAAAATTGTTTCAATTAGCGTCTACATAACATCATTATAGCGTTCAGAAGCCCATATAGTATTATAGTGTCATTTTCTGAATAGCATAGAATTGCGATTCGAGATAATTTAAATGCACCTGAAGATATAGATGATTTACACCAATTTTAGTTTGCGAGATGTTCTCACATTGCTCCTTGAGTGCCAAACCTCTCCGATTAACCATCAAAACTATTTCGGTCGTTTCTCTTCGACAGTTTTGCGAAACTTTATCACTATCTGAAAGTTATGAAATTCCTAGCTGTAAATAAATAGTAATAAATAGTACCTATTAATACATGTTTCACTATATTTTTACAAGAGAACTTCCCTTTGTCTGCTCATCTAATAAGGAGTAACGAATAAGTCGAATAAAAGTTAATCAGAAGAGGTTATTAGATCAGTCATTTTATTTTTATTTATTAATTAGATCAACCATAAACTGAGATCGTAAGGAATGTAAACCTAATTTTTACAATAATATTTGTTTCAATTAATATTTGTAATAAGTGTTGTTAGAGGTAGTAATATTAAAGATGGGAAGTATATGAACTTTTCCTTCACAGGTCATCAAAAAAATATATATACCTATGTTCGCTAAAGAAGACCCCTTAATAGGCGTGCACAGCTTTACTGATAGCCACTAGTAGGCCATATACGTGTAAATGTGGGCAATTCATCCAATTTTTAATCGTGAAGAAGTTTATTGTCTTTTTAAGTTTTTTGGCCGGCAATTGGGAGACCCGGGTTCGATTCCCGGTCCCGTCAGACTTTTTTCAAGTCCATTCTTCCTTAGGATTTTTATCTTATAATTTAAGTCTTCAACTCACATGGATATTCACGATGACTATTGTTTTGTAAAGCACAGTAGTGGCAGCAAAACATAAAATTCCTTGCCATTTGCCATCTGCTTGACATTTCAAAGCGGAAACCTTCGCTGCTGATCCGCGCGAAATTTATTCGCCGACGCTGGAACGACCTCCACTTCAAAAATAATCCCAGTCACGGGTTGATGTTCAAAGACTAGAACCCACGTCGATGAAAATCCGTTTATTTCTCCTATTCGTACGATCCTCTAAGACGGGAAGGAAACGCAGAAACCTCAACAAGGATCCAGGAGAGGATAGTCCATAGTATTTTCCCGGAACGTTTCATTCTGCGTTTCCTTCTAAAGGAAAACACACGTCTCAACCCATATCTGCTCCCTCATTCAAGGCTTCCTCCCTTGAGCCCTCTCCCCTAAAACGACCTTGCTCCTCCCGCACCTTCCAAAAGAAGGGCTCTCGGGAATAAAAGTGAGGGAGAGCTGGGAATAGTTGCGCCCGCGAAGAAAAGCCTACCCATGACGTGGGCGTCTCCCTTCGGTGACGACAACTCTTTATAAATTAAGTGCGAAATGACGAAGGAAACAATAGGACAGGTTAGGGTTTCGCTCGCACGTTCTCGTCCCTCGCTCTTATCCTTTGGTTCCCTTCACGCTTTTGGGCTTTACTGACGTAAAACCATCGTGTAGAGGGTAAGAAACTGAAAGAGAGAAGACCTATTGAGAGAGATTCCGTAATACTTCCATTAATTCTCACGGCTTACGCAATAACCAGCAATATGACAAATCTTTGAGCAGAGGAGCAGAACGTTTAGGGAAAATGTAGCGAAAGCACAATTTGACACTGCTTCTTATATTGTATCAAAATATTTCATTTCCTGTGTTACTATGCTTACTTTTATCGCATCTTTAAAGCCATGGAGATGGCAAAAAACACTTGAGGTAGTAATTGGCTATATTATAATGGCAAGATACATTTGACATCAGTCTATCGTGAAACAGAATTTAAAGACGCTCAAATTGATGTTCAAGAGTTTTGCATTTTTCATCATCAATTATTCAATGTTAGATATCTTTTGAATTTTGCTGAACAATTGAATGTTTTGAAAAAGGTTGCGGCTTCTCAGGCATTTTCCTACGTCAAACAGCATTGCTACTCTCGATTTCCTCATTATCGTCTAGTACACAATCCTGAACGTATATTAGCGTAGGTAGAGGTGTATACCGGTAATTGAGCCTTGCGGTGGTATCATATAGAAGCGTTCTGCACGAATGTGTCTGGTTTCTTATAGGAAGTCAGTTAAGAAAACACGTTCTGGAAAAATTAACATTCGTTGGCTATCATTAGTTCTAACTTTCTACCTGTTTGTGTACCATCCGAGTTCGAGTCAATCCTAAGAGATATCGATGTAATCATTTACAATAATTGGAATAATGTATTGCCTATTGATTACTTTCTGGCGAGGATGATTTTTATTTATATAACCTCATGTCATGTTCACGACTGACGATTATTGGTACTAAGCTGGCTACCAGTAAAATCTGTAAATTAATAATAATTCGGCCATAAACTAATGTAAATAAGTCTGATGGAATAAATGAATGATGCTAACAGCAAGAGTAGCATGGTATTAGTTTTTAAATCATCCTTCACAAACCAATAAACTGATAATGGTAAATAAATGTCGGCATTGCTCTTGATCCAACATTCACCACTCATCAATTTTAACATCAAGGATGGCGGAAATGTGTTCTTGTATAATCTATTTTTAATCGTCTCTTGTAGTACCAAATGTACGTTACAAACGAAGGATTACGGTAATCTCGTTTAGAAAAATCTCTGGCTAAAACAGAACTTTCGCAGTGTCTGTTTGTGTTATTTACAACTCTCCAGCATTTCCCTCGAGGATCCCGATTTTCTGCCCTTTTTCCGTCGCCGAGGTCCTCGGTTCGCGAGTGGAGGAGGATAATGCCATTCCACGGGGTTTCTCTCTTTCGCCTGTGTATTCTTCGTGAAGCCGAATAGGGGGAACAATATAGGAGGAAGGCTTCAGGAGATAATTTGCGCCAGCGAGTTCTCCGTCACACTCATTCACCTCCGCGCTGTTCTTTTAATAGCCCTCCCTCGCCGTCGATGCAGAAAAATGTGGACTTCCACAGAGTTACTTCCTAAAAAGAACCTTTGGAAACGATACCTGTACTCTATTCTAAAATTTTGTGCAATTGCTAATAAATTGTTCATGAATGGCTTCTCTTTCATTTACTAAAATTCGAGGCTGTTTCAGTTTTCAGCCCCTATCATTTTTTCTTATTTACCACACGATTGAATATCTAAATTCTTTGCCTTTTATCTACCATTTTGATTTTTATATTTGCAATATCGTCCATATGGTATGGGTTAGATGGAAGAGGAGACTTTTTGTCTCAATATACCCCGGATATTACTATTATTGTTTGAATACATGGGTATGCATCAAATTATTTTGGAAGTTTTGAAGAAGTATATGAGTTAGGCGATTCACTGTTTCCGGGCCTTGTCTTAATTAAATTTCCTTTGTCTTCGGAAGAACTGAACAATACACGCCAGCGCCCACTATGTTAAAAGCATTTATACATCGTCCGCATGGAACCCCTTAAAACTACGTAACCGTTTTTTTTTCATCTTCCACCCGCGCCGACCTCTTTTCGCTCTCCGATGCTTTTTTGTCGTGCCTCGCTCAAAGAGGCTCCCTGGGGATCCGGAACGCATTTTTTCCGCCGCCTCCCGCTCTCTCAGTTCTGCCCTCGAGTTTTTTCCTTCTATCCCCCGCTGCTTTCTCATCATCATAATCGCTCGATAATCCAATAAACGCGACATGTTTAAACATGGGATGGCTTAAGTGGGCCACTTGACCCTCCTATTGTGGGTGAAGGTGTGAGGGTTTATTCATTCGTTTTTCTCCTTCCTTCGGAATGGCTCCTTCCGCAAAAACATGTGAGGCTGATTGGCGAACGAAATACTGATGTCTGGACGCGTGTTAAAGGCGAAAGGCTTACTAACAGTTTGAAGTAGTTCTTATCGGCGAGAAGGCGAAGAAAGTTCATCATGAATGGTGACAGAATCAGTTGTCATGCGTCATTCTTGTTTCAAACGCGATATAAACTCGGGTATCACGACAGCCAAATGAGACGGATAGCAATGAAAAGGTCAAGTAGAAGTTATTGAATTTTGTGCGTTTCAATTAAAACAAAAATATTAAAATACAGCGATCTGACGAAGAAGAAAATTTTCCATTTCATATGGCACTATTATAATAATAATCATCATCGATAGCGCATCATATTGTTCTGCAGCATTATACCTCAATACCGTGATAAGTATTGTGTGATTTATTAATGAATGTAATAATGTATCGGTACATTCTGTTTTCTATTTTAATTATGTTATCATCATCGTCAGCCATTTCCTATCCAACTTCGGATCTAGGCCTCTCCAAACGTTTCCCAATTTCCATTATTCTGAGCCTCTCTTTGCCAAGTTACCCCTACGTACCTCACGATGTCTCTTTTCTACGGTTCTTTGGTCTTCTTGGTCTCTTACATTTTAAATATTTAGGAAATGATTAAGCTATTGTATGACGCTACCACCCTATGCAAAGTCAAACTACAGTGAGTATATTGTAATAATAATAGTAACTTTTTTTAGGAAACTCTTCACATAGAATATTATTTGTCTTATCACTTTATAAAATCTCTTCATTGGACTGGTTATTTCTGCAACTTAATATTGTAATTGTTTGCGAAAATGGATCTTGAAAATTACTATGTTGATCGTACCAGTATATGCGAATATTTAGTGTAATACTTGATACTGTCAGTTCAAAACATGCATATATTTAATCTACTCATTGAATATTTTATTTATCCTACCATTATTATGATCTTATTTTATATTTTACATTTAGTTTATAAAATAAATCATCGGTAATATCGCTGAAGACCAGTGTTTTGAGGTTGAAATGACCTTTTTTACTGGGAAAATTTCTCCAGTGTTTACGGCGTATTTGAAGATCGTTCGAAAACCTACTATAAAACCAAGCACTACAGTATACTAAAGTATGCTTCGTGTGTGAGCTGTGAAGCAGTGCTCAAAGGAGTTGACAATTTCTAGCATTTTAAAAGGACGGTTACAACCAGTCTACACCTTCACCTACTTACTCATTTCCTTATACAACTCTTACTTCGCTATGATATTAAGAGTAATACTGGAGGTGGACAAATATGCAGGTCAATTAGGTGATCTTCAAGGAATGTTACGAAGTAACAAGATCTCGGGAGTTGCTCACGGATCTCTTCCTATCTTTTCGACCTCGTTTGTCATTTTTATGGTAATGTGGTTCCGTTTGTCGCCCTTCGCCCGATTCAGATAGAACTAAACGAACAATCGTCATCGCCGTTATATGGTATTCACGTCTGAAGTGGTTACATTATGACCACAATCAATCAAGTTTCTGGAATCATCCTCTCGATAAACGTCTTTCCAAATAAAGATATTTCCAAAATATAAATATGGTTCTGTACACCATATTATAACTCTCTGAAGAGGTGCTAACTTCTCCATAAAGTTAATCAAAAATAAGAACAATATTTTCAAAGATACAAAACTACCTATTGTGGAAGATACTAAATTTCTTTCAGATCATGCTTGATTAGGGCACTCATGGAACCTAACCACTCTAAGATGGTTATTGGAGTTCATGTACATCTAGATATGTACGTACTACATACGTACATACCCTCCTAGCCACCTTTTTGCGTGTGACAAGGGAGTTCGCTAGCAATGAGAAATGAATACTCGGGGCTTAGTTCCTTTCTGTATTTTGTGCTTTAAAGTGAACTGAAAATAGCTAAAGCGCCATCATACAGTTGTATTGTGTTTGTTGTCAAATTTTCCTGCGATAAAATTACTTTATATGTGCATAATTCGGTAGTTATTATATCAGACATGGCACATTTGTTTTTAAAAGCCAAAATAGCATGCAAAGGAACGGGTTGCCGTATCCTATCGCCTTTTAAGATATCGGGAGTATCATTCCAGACGAGAAATTCAATCATATTTAGAGTTCTTACTGAAATGTATTTCTGAACTCTCGAGTGTCATTTGCATAACAATCTTGGGTAAATCGATCGAGCGTTTTTACTCAGCTACCTTTTTTCGCCGCTCAGATTCTTGTGATTATTTTGCCATTAGAGTTTTCCATCCGGTATAATACACAGAAAACCTGGTGATTATGCGTTTACCAAACCTTTTACGAGCAAGAACAGAAGCTGGAATTAGGCAAATGAGACGTCCAGCTCTTTGCAAAATCGTTGTTTGCTTTCCTATTCGGCACCTGCCATCCTCTTTCTCCCGATCCACTCGCCATTATAAGCAGCAACCTATGTTTATCCGGTTGCACCTCCACAAAATACCCATCTATCCTCTCTCAATATCTTACCCTCACGCCTCTCGAAAGCGGTCTGCGATCTAAGAGCGACTTTAAGCGTGCTCGCGAGGGATCGGAGCCCTATAACTTTGCCACGTATAATAACAAGGCAACTCCGGCATTCTTAGCGAGGAAAGAAACAATTTTCGTTTCTTTTAACCCCCCCAATTTTTTTGTCTCATGGCCTCGTCTTTTCTCCAAGCGTTCCAAACCCCTATCCTTCCATCTGAAAAACCGCTCGAATCTCCCCGGGGCCTCTTTTTCTTAACCCCTTCCATGAATTTTCTCCCTAACTCTTGTTCCCCCTCCTCCCCACCCCACTCCCCATTCTCACGCACGCAGTTCCCCCTCCCACCTCTTTCGTCTCGCAGTCTCGCCTTGCGTGCCGTGGCCTCTGGGCGTATCGACATTTCCACGTGAGTGGCAAGAGAGAAGTATACTAAGGTAGACAAGGGAAGAGAGAGAGGAAAAAGGTGTGAGGGAATAGGAGGGGAGGAGAGTGGGTGGTGTTGAGGAGAGGGACATTTTTATGGTCATAAAAGTAAGGCGAATGAAGGAGGAGATACAGTTTTCGACGCGTTTCTGAGATGATCCCATTTTGTCATTTTTGTCGTTCGTCTCTACTTCGGTGCATATCCAATGGGACATCAGCTTCCTCCGGCCGATGCTGAGTCGATCTTCGATGTCGTCACGCCACTCGAGTCGTGCTTCCGGGTATTTAGGCGAGGATCGAACCCGCGACCTCGTTTGTCGCGAGCTATTGCAAGCGGATCCACCGAGGTCGAGTAGTCGAGGCTGAGGGATTTTTTCTCAACCGCTCGATCGAGGGTACTTTCATTTTTGAGTTACATTTTCAGAACTTTCATGGATAGGGCTGGGTTAATTTTCATATTTTTCGAAGTAAAAGAAAACGGTGATGAAAGATTCCGTAAATATCGGTCGCTCGCCCGTTTAATGGGTTGATAATTCTTGAACCTGTTCTACTAGGGATAAGTGTGAAGTAGCCGAATGAGAGGGAATAGATGGCATGGGCAAACTAGTTTGCTGGCAATACGGTCTATGTTAGCTTGTTGTATATGCTGATAACGGGAGACCTGTGATGGCAAAAGACGTAGCGGGAAGAAGGTGCTTCGCGTGTGAAGTTATCTAGGAGAATAGGCGACATAGGATTTCGAAGGAGGTGGAGTGACTTGAATATTTCAGGTAAAATTCTTTACTTTTGCATTTGCGTTTGAAAATGCACGAAGTTTATACTTCAGATCAGAATACATCTAAAATACGTATTAATGTATGTGGTATCACGACAATACCGCCACATTTCGATGATGAGGCGGCATTGGGGTCTCTTCTCTCTGAAGCTCATTTGTGAGGCTCGTTTTTTATATCGAAGTTTCTCAAAAGGAGTTTAATCCCATACTTAAATATTCTGGAGCCCGTGCTTTATCCCACTTTATCATGCATACTAGTTTTGCCTTCGTTGGGATTCATTGCATTTTTCGTCTCGCCGCTAAGTTAAATATTGCTTATATCATTCAATTGCTGTCTTCCTTTCATTGAACATATATAACAAGCCAGGTAGTGAACCTACAAGACAACCCTCTTATGGCTAAGAAGGAGTGAATAAAAATATTAATATTTTCCTGCTCATGGTGGTAACCATACACAAACACCATCAAAATCCTGCGAAACGGGAAGTCGCTAGTTCAAGCTCGAATCAAATTAATTTATCAGTCTTGGCTGAAAAATGACACACTCGAGTCGCTTTGAGTCACTCATACTAATGTAAATGGGGACCGGTATGAAATCGTAAAGACCTAAGGAGAAGATAACGAGCATATTGGAGGGAGTTTTTCCCGCGGTGGAGAAGAGGGTATGCAAGCGAAGGAGAAAAGAGATGGACAGAGAGATAACGGGATGATGTGAATGGAAAGGGATGAATAAGGGGAGGAAATGTCGAGTAGAGGGCGGCTGGAGGCGAGAAGGAGTTGAGGTGAGAAAAAATGGAACTACTCTAGAGAGAGGAAGAGAAAGGGAAGGGTAGGCAGTCTTGGGATTTTTGCGTGGGAAGCATAGTGGGCGAGGTTTTTTTGAGATGGGATGGAAGGGAAAGGTGTGAAACGGAAGAGATAAAGGAATGGGCAGCGAAGAAAAGTGCGAAAGGAGATGGAGATAGGAGGATCCTTGAATGGAGTGGTCCAGAGAGTTAAACCATTTAGAAAATTCACCGTCAATATTCTGTTAAACGACTAGTTAAGGAAATTCTGTAATTTGTTCTGGTGGAGTTGAGGTGTGATGATTCTTTTTGTGAGCAATTCGGACTTCAATAAAATTCCCACCTTGGCGTATTCAAACACAATTGTCCAATTAATTATTTTGGCTCGGGGCGGGACTTCTAATTCGACTACTCTGAATATTAAAAGGCAAATTCCCATTCGTCAGATGATATATCTGATTTCACATTGCCAGAATTTTTCCAAAGCTATAAATTTCTCGGTTCCTCTGAAAATGCTGCAAACGCGTGCGGAAATTATCGAATTGTGTACTTTTTATATGACTCATTTTCTACCGACTGTGCACCTTGGCCTAGAAGATTTGTTACCTTTCCGTCCGAGAAGAATATCATGAGGATAAAGTTTTCACATCCTTGGTAAGGAAGGTCAATCTTCCGCGTGCTTGCTTCAAGATCGGATGGCCGACTTGGGATTTTTATGTTTGCATACAGTCTTGTGCTCGATAACAAATTTACATCCCCGGCGATTTCTGGAGCAGGGATTTTTCCATATCTGGAATTGCCGGGGGTAAACTTTCCTCGCGAGAAAATGATGAAAAATTAGGTCCAAAGAAAGGTGTGGGGACGAGACTCGATTTAAAATGTTGCACCAGGTAGTAAAATAAGGGCGGAATGGGGTTGAAAAGGTGGCGTGGGATTAAAAGATTTATTCGGAGGTAGAGGAAAAGGGATATGAGGTAAAGAGGGGCAGACGGGTCTGGGTTTAAGATCCGGATTGGCGGTGACGGAAGGGGTGGGCGGGTGATTCAGATGTGGATCGAATTCTGGTATTGGGGCGGAGTAAATTTATTGCTCATTTCGCTAGGGCGCGATCGCGAAACGCAAAGAGAAAGAAAGAAAGCTGCGCGTTAATGAGAATGATAAAGAAGTTGAGGAAGGATCGATCGCGATGAAAAGTGCAGGACGTTTTAGAATTGTCTGGTTAAGCGGTAATTATTTGTCAGTCCCCATTTTAATGACTTATCTAGCACCTTTTCCCCAAGGGTAACTGGTGCGCAAAAGGAAAAGGACGCTTCCCCGAAGAAAGGTGCAGATTAGAAGTGAGCGCAACTGCAAAACGCCGTAAACCTACTCCCGTTATTCAGTTAATGCAATGGGCTGTTTAACTTAGAAATACTAGCAATCTGTTGAGCACCTAGAAATCTGTTATGGACGTACCGAGGTGATGATGCACAATGAACGATTACTTTCGAGGCGACCTTCTCGGATAGTATTAAAAAAATTCCAGCAACCTTTCTCACTCTTTATCGAATTCGCTACTCCTCGGTCGCCGTCGATCTGTGTTGGGAAATAGCGTTGCCCTTTCTGAAGGAATACATGTCGACACTTTTTGAAGGAGGTTTCTTAGCGACCGGTCGCAGATTGGGATTACTACCTCGAAGACCACGAGAATGAAGGCTGAATCGCACTTCTACCAGTTTTACCATCTCCTGGAGTAATTTATTAGGTTGGCAGTTCTTATTTCCCTTCTTTCTCTTCTTTTCCTTTTGGTCTCTTCTCGCCGCAGTCTATCCCTTCTCTGCACGCCCGAAAAAGGACAGAGGTGACGAAAGTTAAAATAAAAAAGAAAAGAAAGAAAAGTGTCGCATGGAGGAAAGATGAGGAGGGGTGTGGGAAGAGGTGGTGTGGGAGGGGAGGAGTGGTAGATACGAGATACAAGTTCCGTGGTAAGAATAAGGGTCGCCTTTATCAAAAGTGTGGTTTGAGAAGTTCTAGCTATCCTCTTCGACTTCCTCAATTCTTTTGTAACATATATATATATNAAACAGGGAAGAAAGAAAAAAAGGATATATATATATATACACACACATTCACAAATGCGCTATAAAATCCTTTATGCACGTTAGCTTGCATTGATCGGTTTTCATAGCTTGAAGAAGTTGCATCTTCATCCATGCATTTGAAATTCTTTTCTTCCTTGATTGATGCAACGCTACCTGAACTGCAAGTAATTACTCCAGTCCCGCATATGAAGTATCGTTTCAAATAGCGATTTCAGAGATCCCGGACCCTTTCCATATTCCTACGAATGGTTAAATTCTAGTGTTTCCATTTTCTAAATAATTATGATTTGCTCTACCGTTGAAAGGAAACTGCTTAACTGTAGCTTAGTTTCAAGAAGTGAATTTTTGTTTCAACAAGCAGGAAAGCGGTCACTCCAAGAAACCTGAACCTACATTAATTTACTTTTCCATAAAAAATTTCTATAATCTTTTCTCAGTATGTAGCCAACTATATTTTCGGTTCCCTATTATACAAAAGTCTATTTCCCATCCAGAGTTTTGGATTGATTTCATATCATGTTTCATATCCACTACGTTGTAGTACTATACTACATTCATCTGAGGGAATGTTTTTTTATTTCAACAAATTTCTTTTAAGTAGAATTACATTTGGACTACATTCATAAAGATCACGGCCACGGCCAACTGCCGTGAGTTAATTCCGTGTCTAAAACGCCCTGACTTAGCTAAGATTATATTTTGATTTCGAGAAAATTAAAACGTTAATACCGAGTTAAAAATTATTTGAATGTAGATTAGCGAGTCATTTGCATGTAAGAGATTATTCGAACGTATGAGGTCGCAGTGCGGTACATGTAACGGTTCACCTGTCTCATAAATTGTTTCCTTGCCAAGTTATTTCACCGAGTCACTATTTCTCGACCACATTAATGCGAGTGGAAAACCCTACATGGCTTCAAATTGGGAGAGGGATATTAGGAGTGTTACGGGGATATGATTATACAGTAGCAAAACAAGTTTAATTCACAGTATCTTTTTCTTATTTTAAACCCAACTTGTTATACGATAAGGTCACTTCGTACCAAATTTCCCATATCAGTAGCATAATAAAACTGAACAGCAGAGAGAGCCTTACTCGAAAAAAACACGATCGAATTTTCCGTAATTAGCCATTATACAACTTTCAGCTTCTCAGAAATCTTGTAATAGCTATTAATGAAAAAGGGAAGGGAAATATCCTGTACAGCGTTACATTTATCGGAACGGTCAAATTATCCGTTAATTCGCGCTTAAAAATTTACGGGTAGGAGTAATGGCTACCGTGCCTTTTTCTGTGTTAATTTTCCATTCATCGCGCGGGAATAAGTCCGTGAGTAGGGCTTTGGAACTCCGTAGTCGATTTGGGGGATTTTTCAGAGTGGACGATCATTATGCAGGAGAAACTATAGTTTGTGCCCTAGACGTTTTTGTGCGAGGGGAGAATCAAACCGTCGAAGTGAAGGTGGTAGGCGTGGGAGGGGCAGACGGCGGTCATTCAAGTTTTCTGGGCGATCCAACCTGCCTTTCTGCCGGAGGCGACGAGTGGCTGAGGTAAAAAACTGTGAGTGTTTGTGTGCGACTTTTAAACGCATTCCTCTGATGCTCTCTGAGCGTGCACTTATTAACTAGAAGTCGAGAAATCAATGCTTTACGAAGCAGAGGAATTGCGAAGGCCGATAAGATTTTGAATGAGGAAACTGATCGATAAAGAGCCGGATTTTAAAAGGGATATTTGCAATCGCCTTTAATTTTCCTTGCCGCCCTTATATAATTTCCCAAGGACATTTTCGTATATCGTACTTTTCCCCATTTGTTATACGTAAATTCTGAGACGAACAATTTATAGTAAACCTAGTAAATTTGATACACGATAATCTACTATGTATAAAGCTTTTTGGTTATACTGATTATACCATCGAAATCCCAGCATGTCTTAATACGTATATCGGTATACATTTTTACTTGAAGATTGAGTGATTCAGGTCTAAGAAGTGATAGTCCAATCGCGATGATTTAGTCCATTGATGCCGCCTACGTTTTTGCTATGTTTAAACGCTCGTGATGAACCTTAGAAGGATTTATGATGGTTTTCTTCTCAGAGTTTGATTTATATCTAAATGGAGGTAAGAGTTTATTTGCATTTAGCGATGGTGATCAAATCAATATTTCGAAGAATTTGAATATTTATAGCGAAATCCTCCTTGCAACTCAATAATATGTCCTATTGACCATTCCCTAGCTCGTTCTGGGTGCTATCACAAGCTGTAACAGTTGTAATGGACTGTAATGGATATTAGACGGAAACGAAGCGATGGTGGAGACGATACCTTCTGATAAACGGTAGGAAATGGCATGAAGGTATAAAAAGAAGGTACAGAAACAGTAGCGAGAGGTAATCTATTTTTGGATTGAATCTTCCTAGCGTCACTCGCACTGTTAAACTAGTTATGGAAATTGAACAGGGTGTGTTTTTATCCTTCCTGCTTCTATTTTCTGGTTTGCCTTTTTCTTTTCCCCTTTCTACAAATTCTCTTCCCCGATGTATTTCCTCGGTCGTATATTCTTGTTCTACTTGATGCAACTCCTCTAATGTTATGTACCTTTTTCGGGTTCTCCACTCTCTCTATACGTCGTACTGTCGCCGATTGTGTCTCTGAAGCGTGAAGGGTATCTGCGGAAGTGTAACACACTGAGATGGATGTGTACTGAATCTTAGCTGCGGCGAGAGCCTCTTGTCGTTCGCCGATCGCACTGCAGCGGCTCTACTTCAAACAGCAAATCTATCCAGTTAAATATGAAGAGTTTTAAGCAATGATTATCTTCATATCGCAAGAATAATGGAAATTACTAGTTCGTATCATTGTCGTGTTTTATTTACCCTCAGTTGAATTTTTAGTGTCTCTTTCCGACAGGTTAAACGTTTTTTGGTCCTGCATTTTCCTCGTTTGGCCTTTATCTTGGCGCAAATTTTGCGATTTTTCTCGCGCACAAGCAGGGTGTTTACCTGGTTAAGCTCTCTAAGCTTATCAGTTTTGTGAAGGATGCCGAGATAAGATTAATATTTTTCACTGAAAAAACACCGTCTTTAATCTCTGAGCGTCTTCATTGCCGGCGAAAATTTCCTGGTATTGACGACCTCTAAACCAGAGATCCTTTCCATGGCTCATTATATCTGCGGAATCGTCTTCTTGCGAAAGTCCCATTACTACTCTAAGTCTCGCTCGTGCTTTATTTTTCTTATTCTTGCTTACATATTTGATCGATTATGAACTTTGTTTCGAGCCGAGCGTGATGTTATGAACGACTAGAATACGCCCTCTACAAGTGAATTCGAGTATTTATGGATCCTTTCGTACGTAAGAGACGTTGTGTCCTTCAAGTGATTGATGCTTATAATATTGTTGCGTATGAAAGACTCTTGTCCCATTGCAATGCACGGGAAAACCACTTTTGAGCAATTTGCGAGACCCTTGATGGATAACTTCGAGTGTTTTAACAAAGCGAGAATATTAATCATAAGATCCCTGGCGTGCTCCTATGCCGACAAATGAGCCTCCTTTAATAAATCTCCGGACGAACTCTTGCAAAACGTTCACCTTTACACGATAAAAAGGAGGCTAGAAATCAAGGCATTCAGCTGGGAGATCCTTTCTCCTACGTCCGGTTTCTTGCAAATATTCGTTTTACGAAGGCTTTACTTTGAGCTGAGAGTGAGAGAAAAAGTGATCAATTCCTTACACTACAATGGCCGCTTGTAGATAGTTGTAAATGATTAAAGGAAGCCTACCCTCCGTAGCTTCAGCAGAATCCTTGTTTAAACGCTCGTTCTTACATTCATATCTTGGAGAATGGTAGCTCAGCCTGGTCATGCTAACGAGGACAGGAATCCCTTCAAATTCCATTTCCTTTTCCTTCCTCAATTCCGTCAAGGATGGTGTCTGTAGGGCGGCGACTATTTTCGAAGTGTTTAATAAGGCGGCACGGATTCGAAATTAACTAGGTTACCTAAGATTCGTGTAGAAGGAGCACAAGCAGAAATAAATAAACTTCAGTCCTAGACTATTTGTTTTGAAGACTAGCTTTTGCTTTGAAATACATGTAGCTTCGGAATAAATCTTTAATTCCAAAGAAGACGTATAAAATAGAAGACATATAAATCATACTTAAATACGAAGATGGGAGCAAAACCGTATTGAGCAACGCTTACATAATTAAAAATCGTTAAAGTTTAACAAAGTTTTCCAAATCATCCATGTTTGTAATATTACGAGTAATTATTCACGGTCAACTTCCATGCGTTTTTAATACCATTTATTTCTGAAAGTATTGAGAATTTTTATAAATGTTTATAATGATTAATTTATATTTAAAAATAAGCATTATGACTGTGTAAGTAAACGTTGTACAGTTTTTATCCCTGTTGTTGAATTAATTCAAAACTCACATCATATTAAGGTTTTCATTTTATAAATATTGAGTAACTCAATTATTTCGTGACTAAATAAACAACTGTTATCATTAAGGCACTTTCTTTTGGTTTTTCGCATCAGAGGTGATGGTTCAAAAAAAGAAAAAAATCCACAGCGATAACTTCAAAGGAGAGAATGAGGCACTGATTATGTCTGTTTCTTGCGGAGAGTGATTGTGTTATGATAATTTCCATAAGAGTATTTGTAAAGATCATACATATTTTCTGTGATTTCGCTGTGTAAGAGCATCATACATTTATAATCCTAATTTATCTGTGGATATTAAAAATGTTTTAAGAAAATACATCCCAATGTAAGATTTCATGACGCTAACACCTTGAACATGAATTACTGAAAAATCTGTATTGCGACCAAAGTAGCTCCTCCATAAATAAAAGGAGATTCAGCTTTTCTGATTCTTTCGAGTATTTTCGTATCTTTCACACACCATCCTCGCATGCACGGCTGTTCCCGTGTTCAGATACATAATTTACGTGGGGATAAGGTAACACGACAAATATTCTAACAGCTTCCACTGGTCACCGAATCAGAATTCAATCTAATACCTAGTACGAAAATTGCAGTCATTATTTTCTTGTAATATTCATAACCTATTACCAAAATAATTGGGCTTAATGCGTTTGTTTCGCGTCAAAAATTCCGTAAGATATTTTCCTTTTTTCTTCAAAATAAAGTGTTGATACATAATTCTTTCCCACCCTGCTGCTTTCAGTATGGTTACGGTTAAGGGAACCCAATTAAGTTAGGCTTGTATCAAAAGCTGTCACGCGAACTGCTAAATAGAGGTAGGAAAAGATTAGTTTTGTTCACGCCAAACGGAGCAGAACTTTCGAGTCAGGACAAAACACTATTGTGGCCGCGTTTCATTTTTACCTCCCTTCCGTTCTGAATGAGAAATTATCTTTTTCGTACCTCGAATTTTATAGCCAGCAAAAATTATCTCATCCTAGTCACATAACCACTTTGCCCAGGAGTTTTATCTTGTCTCGGCGGAGACTACAGGAACAGGCTGAATGGCGTTATCATCGAGACACAGTCGATAGGCTAAATGGATTTTACATTCGTCACTCCGTTTATCATCCATTCGCATTCTCAAAATGAGTTCAATTATTCGAACATGCGCAAATTTTTATGAGCACGTTCTCATAAAACTCACATGCAAGGGTATAAAAGATTTCATCGATACCATTGGCTTTGCGTTTTTCCTGGTTTTCGAATTTTATAGTCGATCTCAAAATTTTATCGCAAATTTACGTCTTCCATAAAACCATTGAATCTCTCAGAGGGTGGTTTCAATCTCATCTCCCATTAATTGTTACTTGCACGGAGTTAACGAATCCGATAAGTTTTTAAGGGTTGATATCTAGTGATTATGTAAAGCGAATTAATGCATGACGTAGCTAATTAAAGAGGCTTCTATTTAATTTTATATAATAACTATTTTGTCTTGATTGAAAGGTTTGAAACATTTTCCGTTTGTTATTAATGTGGTAGTTTTTCGTCTTATGGTCATATTTCATCTACTACAATTATACATGCGGTTTAGAAATGTTCAAAGTGAAGGATGAGTTTAATGTTTAAACGAAGTATTTATTATGCACTATTAGCTATTAACATAACGACTTTACCGTGTTGTGGAATGTAATCCGTTACTTTCTGTAACCTAAATATCGCCATAGAAAGACCGGACTTTCGTAGAATTCTTAAGAATCGGAAACGCCAGTAGTTCTTTCAAAGACAAGGAAGACCTTAGGGCAAACGCTTAATTTTGGCTATTCCTCCCATCCAACCACTAAGAATCACTCCCCCATCATTTGGATCCTCCCATTTTGCCTCCATGTCTCCCCTCCTCTTCCCTTAGTGCTCACGAAATCATCCTCAATGTCCTCGTGAGCCAAACCCACGAAAAGACCGCCATTGGAAGCGGGCAATCGGAGCCCAACACGGCCGTGCGTGCGTGCTTCCGTTTTCCTTTTTTCTACTCCTGCCGCTCCAGTGCTGCCAACAGTCGCTCGGCTTCGCATTTGCATTTTTTTTCTCCTTCGCCGTTCCTACTTCTTCCTTTCGCTCGTGTTGAAACTGAAGATAAGGCGGCCGATAATAAGCCGGAGTCTGTTAAGAAGGGGAGCATATGCTCGAGTGTGTTTGCTTTGAAGGGCTTAAGGTCCACTTGACGCCGGATTACCGAAGGATCTTCTTGGAGATAAAGTAGCTCTCATAACGAACTATTATTGTTGTACCCCACTGTCGCGATCTGCGACGATTTCCATGTTCGTTTTGTTGTATTTGCGTGACTATGACCAGCGGGCTATTCTTCAGGAGTATTCACTCCCGACTTCATTCTGACCACTTGAAGCATATAGATCATAGGTGGAGGACCACACGGAAACGGTTTTTTTTTGCGTAACCACTCACTTATGAGGAGAGCAGAATTCGGGAATAGTTGTGGTATTGATTGCATTTAAACCGTTCATTTACAAAGTGTAATGTTTCTTTGTGAGACAAACCGTAGATAATTGACCTAAACAAACAGATAGTTAATTTCATTCCCATCCTCGACACCTGAAGCGAAATAATGCCACCGCTAGCTTCATAAATCTTATTTATTGAATCCACCACACCTTCGGCGTCTTTGGATGGATCCACAACCTTGGGTTCTTGTTGCAATTTGAATAGCCCATTCTGTGGCATAAAGATTTAGATAAATATGTTTTATTGCTGTGAGAGCGCATGAGATATGACGTTGAGAAGCACGAAAGGATTGTCTTAAATAAGGCGTTGAAATGATGGATATGTTGACTTCATCGGTGCATGACCGTGGTCGATAAATAATGATGCTAAGAAACAGAAAACCTCTCTCATCTAGGGCGTCATCTCGCAAGTGGGAAAGATTCACAGGAAAACCACGGTTGCTCTTTTGCGTACCACTCAATGGAAATTCGTGATCATCAACCGTCACTGAGAGAGATGCGAGGAGAAATTTTTTTAAGCCTTGTGACGAAGAACGGATTTTATGAGCCGTGCAGAGAGTATGAATTGGGAAACGTTTGGGGGTTATGAAGGATATTGAGACGTTTACACTTTTTATATGCGAGACACCTTTTTGGAAACCTTTATACTTGGGAAGTCACGGAAGATCACTTGATCATATATTTATTTTATGGCTTCCAAGAATTGAAATGTGTTTCTCATGCCCTCGGAATGGGTCCTAATTCAAGATTATTACTAATCTTAACGACGAATACTAATTTCAAAACCATTACTTGTTTTATTGGAACATTATATGTAGTTATTTTCGGGGAAGGACGGCAATTTTCGAAGTATATTTCCTATAGTAATTTTTTTAAATGTGCTACGAACAGTAATGTAGGGAAGGTCAGTAACATGAGATCATAGTTTTCTGAAGCTCGAAAATATTTCACTTTTTCTGCGTATAGTATACATAATAGCATATTTATGAGATATTAATAATATATTTTTATTACATTATTATCATAATTCTCATTTTTAAATTCAATTCATTCCATGCTAATGAAATCTAGATTATTTTTAACTTTTATATAATATTTTTATATTATAGTATAGGCCACAAAGTTTCAGGATTTCAAGACATCAAAAAATCTAGAACCTATAATTATATGGTTTCGAAGAAATCATTACATTTAGGCCGGTTATAGTTTTAAAAGCTCGAATAAGCCGTAGTTTGCAAGAAATCTCACCGTGTGGAAATTCCAACCAGGGGATTCTCCTTGGCTTCACTTTGCATGATTATATTCCCAATACCTATTTCGGCAATCAAGTTATCATCTTTCGAGGATGGAGAGAACTCAAAATGAGACAGTTCTCTTTATCTTCTGAAGTTTGTAACTTAGCTGCCGGAATATGTTTTGTCATGGAGAACCCTCGCATCCGCTGGTTAGATTTTCCACACGGTTTCTTTTTGCTCGTTAACTACTGCGTTTTAGAGATTTTAAAAACTAACTGTGTTAACAGAGCCATGTTTCTTTTTTTGTTGATATTTTATGGATAGGTTGGCAACTAACACACCTTGTGTAATCTATACTCAATAATGAAAGCGTATCACTGTTTACAAATACTTTCCATTATAGTAGTTTTGAAATGAGGGCTTCGATGTGAATATACATCTTTAAGATAAGGGTTAATCCAGAATTCCTTTCAAAGAGGTACTTTTTTTATTTTATGGTTAGTATTTGGAGCATCAAACAGCCGAAATGTATCTTGGGTTGTGGATTTGATAGATTTATCAATCAAAAGCTAATGAAATGATTTTCAATTATGCAAGGAGATTCTTAAAGTGAGGTTCTTATTTTTATAATGAACACTATACGTAATATACTCATATAAGATAGTATGTTCAATAAAACTATCTTTTTGGTGAGACTGTAGATACAGAACAGACATCAAGGAGAGTAGTAGCCAGATCACGGATTTATTGTGAAGTATGAATCGTAGGATATCTTTAAGTTAAATCCTATTTGGGATCCGTATACTGCAAGTCTTTTTAGGTCGACATATACCAAATCCATATAAGAACATAGCCTACTTATGACTTCAGGGAGTGAGCTTCGTCGCAAAAAGTCTTGCACAATTCGCAGAAGACAAGATATTTGATGATGAAAACCTGATACGCACATTGCTTACATGTAACCTCTTGTATTAGAGACGTGACACTATCGCCGTCCCGCAACAGTTGTGTATTTCAGGTTATCGCAGTAGCATAAATGAATATTTACAGTATTCGATGGTTATCCTCTCGTGTTGAATTAAAGATCGATTTTCTAACCTTCTAAGAAAGAGATTTTCTGAGGATGTATCGCTTATTTCACATGTTGAAGCTTACCTCTTAGTAAACATACATAAGATGATATCAGTCGCTTTTTGCGGGAAGTAACAGCTTCAATTTATTTTCTGCTTTCTAGCTAGAAAGGAATACCCTTTCTTAATAAGAAGTTATTTTAAGAATGTGGTTACTTTATAGCAATTAATTAAGCTTCCTAGTCATGTGCATTTTCATTTAATGAGTTATTCTGGGAGAGGCTAAAGAAATATTAGTATGCATAGTAAGTTGATATCTGGAAAGCTTCGCTTGAATTCCCCAGGGATAGATTCTTCATCGGAATTCATCTTTTTGAAACGAAAAATTAAATTAATCCAGAGATTTTCAATCGCTTTCACTGGTTTCCATTCGGACGCAGGACTCGTGCCACACGCATTGACGTCAATATTTAACAACGTGCATCCACCCTTAAATCTCACACGCATCCTCAAACAGCCATCCGCTGCAAGTAACCTTCGGAATTAGCATCTGCGGGCAGTTGCCCAAAATTTTTCTCGGCACGCACCGGCGTACGCATGCACAGATAGGGCAGGAATGGCGAGGCGAAGGGTGGGCGCGAGAAAAAAGCGAAAACGGCGGGGATTTCCGCCATTGAAAGACGCAGTGATATCTCGCCAATGTACGCCCGAGTGCGAACTCGATTATATCCTCCCGTACGGGCCCTCGCTAACATTCTCCGCGGCTCTTCCTCGCGAAATCCCCTCGTGATTGCAATCCTTTGCATTCACTCCTGAAAAATCCTTTTCACACCATCTTGCGTTCTCACGAAGGCTCTCTCTCTCTCTTTCCGTCCAACTCAGGGTAAGGAGCGGGACATTCCGCCGTCGCTGAAAGATATAACGTCTAAGGAAGGCGATAAAGCTGCCAAAGGCGTTAAAGGGACGAGGGGATGCGTCAAAAGCCGAAGCGCTAATCACGTCGACGCGATGCGGATTTATGGCGGGGATGCGAAATTAAGACGCGGAGGGATCTGCTACGTGGGGTCCCTTTGAGGGTGTAAAGAGGAGGGGAAGAGGTGAGGAGAGAAGAGGAAGGACATCCCAACAATTAGTTTCGCTGAATGGTGATGATCGTTTGATTTAAAGATACCGATGCCTTGTAGGACGAGAATAAACACGGGTTTGTAGTTGGCTGCTCTGAGACACTCAGATTTGGCAGCCGATATCGTCTCCTCAGGGTCGATGGGGAGACGGTGAATATTTTATCTGGAATTTAAACCAAGAGATGAAAGCTTGTACTCATGGAGCGATTGGCAAAGCTGCAAGCAAATTGCGAATGTATTTCTTGTCAGATATTTTCGCAACGGTAGTTTCTCTGCGATCGAACAAAAGTTAAAAATTTATCTATGAAGATGCACCGTGTTTGTTGTTGCGGGTGCCTTGTCGTTAGCATCTGTTTTCTTTTATTAAATAATTAATCATTCTCTTCTTTCCGGGTAATTATGTGTGCTATTTTCAATTTCTAAGGATGGTTAAGCATCCTAAAATGACTCACCCTGGGTGGCCCAAAAAAATCAGTAAATGAGTCAAGAAGGAAAACCCTTCGAAAGTAAATAAAAAATCAAGGCAAACTCCTTGGCAGCAGAAAATGGTGAGACATACATTAAGCCGCCGCCATTTTAAAAATATCTGCTTATACTGTACTAAGTCACTCATTACGCTTCCGCGATGTAACGCACGACCTTCCATTCCATCGACGCAAGTCGATTCACAGTTGACAGAATGTAAACTCACTGAGAGAAATCAGGGAAATGATTCTTCCCGTTGCCAGGAATAAAAATGGCTTAAAATCATACCTAGCTCTACATATGAAGAAAAAAATGAGGAGTGAATGTGGTGAGGGATGGAATCATAAATTTAAGTTGATTAAGTGAATGCTTAGTAAAATACCACTAATTGCTACTTCTGTTCTAGTTATCAACTATCTCATGACATTTTTTAGATATATAACCAATGGATAGTTTTTCCTTCTTGCTAATCTCCCACTGAAGACAAAAACGCGCATTGCATCAGCAAGTCATTGTTTGTCGTTGGAGCACACAGTATTTGTATCTAATATATTGATACGGCATTAACTGGTAAGTTTTTCTTGAGTTTGAATTTAAACTAGATGTTACTAGAAATGACACACAATGCAAGGAAGTTTAGCTATAAAAGCTTCTTAGTAAGAACACTATATAAAAGGTACGCCAAATCTTTCTATAAAAACATGTACCTTTTAAGGAATGTATGTCGCTAACCAATAAGCTTGAGTCATAACAAAAAACTCAAGCGAAAAATCGAATACAAAACGCGCGATTCGATCTTACGGATGTTTGTCGTAGATAAAACTTCCTCCTCGCAAACGGAGTGCGTCGTTAAGGTTCGGTGAAATGAACAGGAGGAAGGACTTAGGATGGACACGGATAAAGAGCTAGGCGCCTCGGAATATGCAATGAACGGAGATCGATGCAAGTAGAGAGTGTTTTCGAGCGGAATAAAGAGTAGGCAGCTGGAATGCTGAAGATAACTAAAATCATACATCCTATTCCAAAGCAGTTAACTCTGCAGCGTGTTTCGATTACGAGGAAGAGCGGACGTCCTGGAGGCGCGCTTATAATTTTTGATTTTCGGAGGGAATTAATAGGTGTGTTGACGGACGATTTCTGTTGGACGAAGGCGCGTAGGGGGCGTCTAGGTGAAAAGGAATTTTCGACACAAGAGAGTGACTGACAGAGGAGATATATATGCATTGCGTGGTTCGGTGCATCGAGTTATAAAACTCATGTGTCGTCAAGAAAGTATAAGCATACTGGTGAGTGAGTGTCGGCGTATGAATAAAACTCATAACCCCAGGTGTCTCTCTTTTTCCCTCTCTTATCGAGGGCATTGCTTATTCTGGAAGCGTCCCCGGCCACCGTGAGGGACAAAGCCACCCACGACTGTAATGTCCTCCTCATCCTCTCCCCCACCCTACGCCCCTTCCCACTCTTTAGCGTCATCAATCTCCACATCCAAACCCTTTGGCACGGCCATCTCTTCATTTCTCTCGAACGATGTATCTCACCTCTTTTATTGCTCCCCTCCCCCAACCCCCTCCCTCTCTCCCTCCACCCTCACATGCCTCCCCATCGTGCATTCCCAAGAGTCTTTCTTGAGCTCTTTTCTGGGAAATTGCCAGGAGTTTCTATCATCGGAAATATTTTTTTCGGCGGTGGCGGTTCTCGCTTGATTCGTTTGCTGAGTGGAAATGTAATACAGAACCATCGACTTCAAGGATATCAGGAGAAATTACAGACCCGAGAAAGTTATCGCTCCGAGATTCCTCTCGCGCGATCTGTATCGCTGGAGTTTCCCCTAAATGATGGTCCTCGATTATTTCCTGGTTCGCTTCTCGATGTCTTACTAAATTATCAGATTTTGAGAGTATGATTTGTAAGGGTAAAGTTTATTTTTTAAAATTACGCTGCTATCAAATAAATCTAAGCCTTTCAGAAGATGTTAAATGTCTTTGAATCTCTTTCTTCACATTAGGGTAGAAAAGGCGGACCGCAGATGAAACAATGTAATTGTTACCCGTTTAATTTAACCTCTGTATGCGTGTATTCTATGTAAAAAGCTTGAAAGGCTTCATTAAAAATCTTGTAATTTATTTTATGAATTGTTGTACTGTAAGTTGAATTGTCTTCTCAGAAAATAGTCTATTTCAATTGAAAACCTGCTTCACAACTTTTTTTAAATACCTAAAGTTTTTCCACTCTTTAGTGAGATTAGTTATTCATGTGATCTTGAATCTTTAATTGGCCTCTGAAATAACTGTTTAATCCCTATTATTACTGACTTGCTGAAGATACAAGTTAATTATCAAAGAATAAAGCACGAATAGGAATAAGTATTACACCTTTCTTTGATCCTTAATTATCAAGCTTATGAAAAGGAAGTTCCTTATTTTGGGCAGTTGTAAAGCATTAAAGATTCACAGAAGGTGCACTTCTCGTATTTATCCCTGCACATTTCGAGATTCCAGGTGAAATTCAGGAGTTATGCTGTAATGGCTGTATTATGTATGCAAAATCTAAACCCAATACAGTTTGAAAGAAGAGGTTGGAATAAAGTTTCGTGGGTAAAATACAATGAAACTTCTTCGAAACAGTATCAATGGTTGCTTAATATCAGGGACCAATCTACCTTCATGCATTTTACATAAGAACTGACCGGATTGAGTCCTGAAAAATCCACACTGGGATTGAGTCTTCCTTTTTCCTAAGGGAGGTAGACGTTTTCTTTTGTCTCTCATCTCGTCCCATCCGATAGCGAAAAAAGCGGAGACATTTAAACGTCCTTTTTCCGAGGAAGCACACGCGCGCGGATTCTTTCCCTGACGTAAAAATCTACAGAGGAAAGACATCTCAAGTCCGCTGCCACGAGCCATCCACGCACTCCACGGGAAGGCTTCTAGCAACAAGAAATATTAACTCGTATACCCAATGAATGGTGATGGGGGAAATTTTTCACGCTTTCCAGTTTTCTAATGCGATCAAGGTTCTTTTTTCCATGTCAAACAAGAATTACGATTCACAATCCATCCCTTAGATCTCTTACATAATTTTTTAGACGATTTCGTAATTGCATGAACAGAATAATAATTAACAAATTGAAGTTAGTCGTGGACATATTCAGTAGTGTCAAAACCTTTTAATTGAACACGCATTTCGACCCTTTAATTTTAAGAAATTCAAACACATATTAATCCATAATTGGGTGTTAAATACCATTGTCTTCTAAATCCAATTGTATTTTGAATATAAAGAAAAAAAAACTTTTTTGTTTTGAATTACAACTTACTGGCTCGTAACTTTAATTAAAATTTACTGGTAATAGATTTATAAATATACCGGGAAAAATCTTTTATGACCTAGTACTGTTTTACATTTTTGTTTCCGTTGCCTTGTAATTTCGCCCTTGTCAATATGTCTTTATAATTTGCTGCTATTAAGCAAACTTTTCTGTGATTTCTACTGAAATGATTTAGTTTAGCCTCATCAGTTAACATATAAAGATAATTATTCATTCTGAATCCAAAATTTCAATCTAAAGGAAGTATTCTGTTAGATTCATCAACTTTAGAATTAGTCATCTGTTTACTGTCGATTGAATGTTGGAAACCTCTGCTAAATGGCATTTAAATCTTGAAAACAAACTTCTCAACTTTAGGAAGCGCCACGAAGACAAGTTTGCCGAAAGCTGGTTGTTATCCAGTCTAGCGACCCTCCGCCCCCTTAACAAATCATCCTCAAGTGTAGAAAACAGAGACCATACTTTCTAACGGCAAAGGACGCCATAAACCGGCGTAACCAATGTTCCTATTCTAGTTCGCTCGCGTAAATCTCCTTACATCCTTTATTTACCGATACAGGGAAAGAAAGAAGGGAAGAGTGTGGAAAGAAGAATTTGGCCTGTCGGACTTAAAAAGCTTAGGACGAATGCGTGGGATCTCTTTGCTTTTGGAAGGTCGCTGGTGAGCCTTTGTTTGTAGACATTGAGGGTCGACTTGTCTTCGCTTGTGTTTTGCGTGAAAGAGTCTTAAGGGTTGCACTGAATTGCTGAAGAAGGAAAGAGCGCTAGGTGTCCTTCTGAGCGCGTTTAAGTTTGTGTTTGTGTGAAGCGTGAGAAGGAGGTTGATTGTTCTCCGGAAAAGGATATTGCTTCACAGAATCGGGAGCGGTTTAGCATATTCGTGTCGGAGAACCAGAGCAACGGCCTAAACGGAAATGTCCTGAAAACTGAAAAAAAGAACGTTGGATCGCTGGAATCCCTTTTAAAAAGACGAGAAGGAGCTTTGTGAAATGCTAACATTTCATTCAAGGGCTAACACCTTTTACAGATCATCTGATTGTATTCTTGCAGTTTCCAAGGTCTATGATTTATTAACAATGATTCTATTGTTTCCTATCCGGAAGTAATTGAGCGGACATAGAGCGCATTTTATCGTTGATGACTTCTGAAATATGATCCGTTCAATGTGTAGCGAGGAAAGTGCTAGAAAAACAAATTGCTATGTATTTAAAAAATAATTTACTGCTATTCTTAAATGGCTCCCGGTAGGCAAGGGGGTACGGCATTCGCTTTCGGTGAAAGTGGTTCCAGGTTCTACTCACGCTGGGGGCCCATATGTGCGGAATAATAATAATAGATTCTTTGAAATTAAAAATTAGAAAATTTAAAGCAACGATAAGAATAATTATTTTCAAAATCCGAACGAAAGTTTAATATTTTGTATTTGTGTTTGAATACAAAACATTGGCGAGGTGAAGTCAAACTAAAGTCAACGGCGTTTTATTTGTATGCACAATCTAAATGAAAATAAGTGGGTAAAGAAAATTAAGTTGGCGCTATGCGGTAAGTTTGAATCAACACCGTTAGTGTAGCGCTGTGATAGCGCCAGGAGGTGAGGTAATTGTCAGAGAGATGGACGCTGTAAGGGAGATCCCGAAAGTGGAGCTGAGGGAATGAAAGATCCACTTAAAGAGGAAGGAAGACGAATCCCCCGAGGGATGGCGTCCTGAGGAGGAAAAGGCAGGCGAGGTGGTGTCCCTTAGTTTTTGTGGAGGAAGAAGGAAAAAATAGCGAGGATAGAGAGAGAGAAGGGGTGTGAAATGGTGGGGAGTTATATTGGTTGGCTTAAAGGAAGTAGATGCTGCGGGATGTGGTCCATGGAAGCTGCGGAGGAAGGGGGAGAGCGCCCTCCTGAGAGGAAGGAAGTGAATGAGCTGCAGTGGAAAGGGAGGCGAGAAGGAGGTAGTTTTTTCAACGAAGAGGAGAAGATGGATGGCGCCCCCCCCCCCCTCACACTTCCCGCCTCTCGGATCCATTTCTCTAATGGCGGAGGAAAAGAAGAGAATAGGCTGGAGAGAAAAACACTTCTTGCGGGGAAAGGGATAGAAAATTCTCTCGTTTCCTTATTTGCCGGCGATTTTATCGCGTTGACCATAAGGAGGAGAAAGTAAACGGAAGGTGGTAATTGAGGGTAAATTTGAAGGAGTTTCTTTTAGGAAGTTGCAACGTGTGTCGCGGTGGAGGATAGCTATCTCCGTCCTTTGTTTATCACGTCTACCTGTGAGAGGATAAATTTAATCTGAGGAGTTGAATTAACCAGAGGTTTGTTTTAAGTTGAGGGCTCACGAGGAAAATATCCCCTTGGCGCGGTAGTCGTGAGGGATTAATGTCCAACAAAGCCCTCATTTTACATTCAAACGGAAGATTCTCCATCAAGTCAGTAATGGAAGGCGCCACTTTATGTATTTCGTGGAGGAGAGTTAAATATTAACTCGATTAGAAGAAAGCGTCGCTTGGATCCGTCTCTCTCACGAGCAAAGTAAATCGGGATTCGACCAATTTGACTAGGAGTTCCTTTCGTCCGCTCCGTAATCTCATTAAGGGATAAGATATGTCGCTAATTAAGACGGGCGGGCAATCTTGTTTTCGGAGACCAGAATTCTTCCCCTTTTATCATCTCTTATTTTCCTAACCGAACGTCGGACGTGTTACAGTTTCGACTAATTTCCAAAATCGACAGTTTAATGCTTTATTTTCTTTCCGAGACAATGCGTTATTCTTTACGATCAGCCTTGTTTTTCAAGCGGAAAATGACGAGACGAGGTTTTCTTAGAAGAAATCTCCTCTCTCCTCTTTGTTTCCTCGTAGTTTCTTTCTCTCTTCTCTCTCGATATAAAAATTATCCGTGGATTTTTTCCTCTCACGAAGGATTAACTCGTTCCCTTTCCAGCTCTCGCATTCTTTTGGTTTGACAGAAAAATAATCTGCTCCGTGGTCGCATCGGATGTGAGCCGCTGTCGCCATATTGAAAAGAGAAAGGTGTGGGTCCGAAAAGGAGCGTGACTGCTATTCCGAATGAAAATGGCAGATTCGAGAGGGGGGAGGGCGGTATGTTTGTCATTTTGGGCCAAACGAATAATTAAAGGTTAGGTAATTGCAAGCAAAGGAGAAGCTATGACTTGGCGTAATAACCGAAAGAAAACATATGCTTGCTCAACGTAATTTAAATTATGTGCTATTAATTGTTATTTGCGCTTTACACGGTAATATTTCAAGAATTTGTCGAGTTGTGCTTTCCATTATAAAAATTTGAGTATTTCCTCCTCTAAATTACATCTTTATTTGTTATTTCAAATGCCATTTTCAGCACATTACTGTTTAAATTAATTTGAATTTTGGGGCTGTTAAAATGAAAAAAAACGTTGAAACGAAAAACATCCACTCTTCATATCCCTTTACTCTTAGAAATAAAGTTATCGTTTAAACCCTTCAAAGGTTTTAATAGTATCGACAGCGTTTTACTCTATATTCTACCGACAGATTAAGATGACCAATTTAAAGAAGTAAGTCGAATTTTGTATAAACTTGTTTGATATAAAAAATCTCGACGCAAAAGGCATCACTTACGTTAAGATCTAAATTAATTTTTGTTTTAACTCTTCACAAAGTAGTAAAGAATTGAAAACAAACTCAGGAGTTTTCGTCAACGTTTCCCGATTATCTTGAGAAATAAAATATAGAACAGGCTGTCGGTAGAGCGAGGAGGAAAGATAAGCCATTTCAATAAAAAAAATTAATGACCAAAAAGTATAAAGGAGGGAGTTTCTAAATAATCTCAAACGAGGAATATTTCTTGCTATAGGCACGATTTTCGAGACTGCTCAAAATTCTCTTTCCATCAGTTACGCTTTGGAGTAAAAACATATAATAAAAGCCTGGTGAGACGGTAATTGGAAGAGGGGAGCTCTGGAGAAACAAAATGCTCTCGAATGTATAATGAAAAGGAGCGTCGTTTTCATTTTCCTCTTTTTTTATCCCTTCGACTGTAGCAAACGCCGGAGGCAAACAGCCGCCTTTTAAAAAGACAACTCCATGAAACGGAGAGAATTAAGGAGGTATTGTAAATCGGAGAAATGAGACCCCTTCTTCGTCTCCATTTCCTTACCCCGAAGCTTTCTCCGGAAAAACAAATAGAGGAAAAAACCTACGAAAACGTACAATAGTCACAGATAAACACGGCTTGTTTTCCAATACGCGCATTTCACTCCGAAAACCGCAAGGAAAGAACGAGGCCACGATGTGGAGAGATCTCCAAACCTTTGAAGTGAGTCGAGTTTTTCGAAGATGCTGCGAAGGAGCGGAACGAGAGAAATAAAAAACCGCGATTAAATTCTTTTGTAGTTTTCCCCCGCAAAGAAGGGATAAAAGAAAAAATGTTTTCGTCCGCAAAGGTTTTCGAGAGAGGAGCCAAAAATCCCGAAGAAAGGAGAGGAAGTGAGAGAGGTGAAATTTTGGCTGCGGAGTTTGGAGGAAAGGGAGGGAGGAAGAGGGAATCGATTAAAAGAATGAGAGTGTCATCGGGGGGACATTGAGAAAGGACCTTTTGGACTTGCGAGATGAGGTAAAGGATTCCGGAGAGAAGAGCGGTGGAAAGGGCATGAGTGGACCGGTGGGTGAGTTTCGCGGTAGTTACATAGGGTGTATGGAGTGGGGTGAGATAGAGCGGGAGAGTGGGAGTAAGCAAGACAAAGGCTGCCGCTCGGCGTCACCAGAGATACCCTAATGGCGTTCCATAGCCTTCACTTTGTCACGATTGTTGGCTATTGGGAAGAGTTAAAAAAGAGTCTAGAGGTTTTTAAGGGGTGAGGGAGTTTGTTTTCTTTTTCCCTTCACCTCCACTTTTGTTTGAGAGTTGGCTCGGAAGGAGTGTTGGAAGGAGGAGGGCAATAATAACATGTGGAAATGAAGGAAAAATGGTGAGGATTGTGGGAAAAAGGATGTGAGCTTAAGGGATGTGGGAGGGGTATGAATGGGTGAGGGATTTTTCTCCGAGATCTTGGTTTTTGATCCGGAGGCGTCCGGAGTTCGTGCCGTGACGACAAAGCAAGCTCGCTTCGGTATGAACGAAATTCTATGAGGTTTACGTTGTCAGGAATATTTCTCTCGTAGCCCTCCGATGATTGACAGGTGTTCATCACCGGAGATACGAGAAAAAACGCCTAAAACGACCGGATTCTACGCAATTAAATCAATTATAAGTCTTCACCAAAGTCTCTCTGGACAATCTCAGCTCTAAGAGACTGAATGGGATTTTTTGGGATAATTTGAATACATTTTAATGAAAAATTGGGAGTCTGCGGCAAATCTTTGGTATTCACTCCCCGTATACTGAAAAAAGAAGTCGTTACTGGTTAGCGTGTGTTTTACAGGGAGGAGCACATGTTGGAAGCGACGAACACGATGAAATTGTGATTTTTGTATTCGGCTCTTGCTCCATTCCTCTGAGAGAATTTAATGCAATGGCTCTCCGTTTTGTTTAGGGGGTATTTAATTATTTCGGATGGTATTTTGACAAGCTATTCTGTTTAATTCTGATACAATTTATCAGTGGTTTCAATATTTCTATGGTTATGAAGTTAAGGTAATAAATTATGTACGGCATGTATGTATATATAAGATCATTATCGGAAGTAAATAAAAAATGCCTTATCATATTCGGCACCGGAGGAATACTGTAAAACCGAGCCATACCGATGCCACCTCGTCTTTCTAAATCAATTGTAAACAATTTTGATTTATAAGCACCCTTCTCGATCAAGATAGTTTGCGGAGGTTTCAAGGAATAATAAACGTAGGGAAAATTTGTAGATATTTTTATACATTCCGTCCACAGAAGCGAGTCTTAACATGACAAACGCTTATTTCCACGAAATGCATCTCACAAATCTACAGCTTCGGTCCAAAAATCCGGCAGCTGATATTCCTTTTCTTCCAGTTTCCTTTGGCATGCCAGTTAGATCCTTCGTAGAGGCGCCTTTTTAAATGTGATCCTCACATCCGATGGTGTCGTACCCATAATTCAACCTCCAATGTTTGAGAGGAAAGAGAAAACGTCGGACGTCCTCCAAATGGATAAAAGAACACAAAGAAAAACACCCATTCCAACGTGAGAAACAATCGATTCCGGGAATCGAATAGTTTTCCCACAGAATTCTGGGCACGCGTATCCCTGAAAAGAACTCAGCCTCGCGTCACCTGAAGGAGGAAAGGGGGGGGGATGCGGGGGCGGGCATAGGATGCGGGGGTGGCCTCTCGCCTTCAAACCATTGGGTATAACCGTCACGGACTTCCTGTCCTCCCCCATCACCACCCACATCAAACCCCCCCTCCATCACCACCTCCAAGAGCTGCGCTCCCACACCACCCATCCACCTGTACCCTGCGGCGACCACATCTTTTCTTCTCTCGTTCACTATCGCCTTTTTTCCATAACCTCCGTGTCCACTTTCCGACGACAAAACCACCCGTTACCCCTCTACGACACGCGGCGTAAAGCTACATCTTTTTACGACCGTCTTTTGACCCACTCTCTCCCCAGCAAACCGCACCCTTTCCTTTCTCCACGTACCTCTTCTTTCTTACATTCATACACACTCGCCTCCTTCAGTCACTTAACTGCCTCCCACGCAAAGATATCCCTAGAACAGCCGTCAACCTTCAACGCCACCATCGTCGCAAACCACCCGTGTTGCTCCCTCTTGCCGCCTACTCTTAAAGCCTCCCCCGCACCCGCAACGACCGCGCCACTGAAAGGGAAAAATCATGAGCTCATAACACGCATCCATGAAAAAACTCTTCGGGGATAAAGTGAGTGATGTGAACGAAGAGACCATAAGCATCAGAAATGCACAGTCAACCTTGGTTATATTGGCCTCTGTTGCGGCAGTCTAAAATACGGAGGATATTTCGGCTCAGGAAGCGCCTTTCTATTGAAGCGGTTTCACAAGACATAGGTGACACGTTCATAAATATAAAATTTTTAATTCGTATTAATGTAATAATGGTCATAAAATTGAGTGGGGGATGAATTTAAAGACTTAAGAGTATATAATTTGCAGAAAAAAGGAATTAATTTTAAATATAAATCATTTTACGAATACTACGAAGCATCTTGGTAATTTTGAAATATTTTTATTCAATGAAAAGGTAATCGTAAAATCTCTTCTTCTGCGTATTCCTCTGGGTTTTTCCGTGCAAGTTAAACTTATGGAGTGGATTTCCATCCACTTGGCCCAGATGGGGCTGAGAAAAGACGTTGCATTTTTAGGCGTACACGGAAAACAATTCGTCTCTCCTGAGATAGCTACATTTTTCTTTGGCGGATTGAGAATGGATATCATGGGAGGCATGGGAATCCGAGCGACGGTCGCTCGATGGAAATTTTTCGTCTCTAGATTAATGCTGGCAGTCCTTTTTTGGTGGGAAACACGACTAGGGACAGTAAAAAAAGAGCTTGACGATCGGAACGTCGTGACATACGCTGCGATGTTCCGAGACGAGGATTTTGTTAACATTAGCGTGAACGAAACTTTTGTCAAGATGCAGTGGGAGTTGTAATAATTCTCAATCTCGGAATCGAGTCGGTAAGGAAAGGACGACGCGTCCTTAAACTGTAAGATGTAGACCGAGAAGGAGTTTGAAATTTGGACAGGCGCCTCGTATCTCATCCTTCTCGAGGAAGACGATAAATTCTCCTTTAACGGAGAAACGGAGCGGATTCGCGTCATCCGAGGGAAAATCCATCTCGGGATTCTATCGCTCTTCAAACCGCGAGGAGAATTCCGACGCAAGTAAACCGTTCCATTCGGACAGCATTCGCTCGATCTTTTTCGAACTCCGTGGGGAATTCCCATTCGGATTTCCTCGGACGACGTTTTTGTTTATATATATTTCGAATAGGAGGAGGGAGGTTTTAAATCGAGGAAAAATGTCTCTCCTTTCACTTCATCTGACAACTCCGGGGTCGAATCGAACGGAATTCGCGTCAATTTACTGGAAAACTATGTTACACAAACACTTACTCCCTTTTATAGAGAGAGGCGGAGGGAGGGAGTTGTTCTACACGGGGACCCGCGTACGCACGCGCGCGCGAGAGCACAAACAAACCAACCCAACCGGCGGCTGGAAAACGAACGACTGGCTCGGAGTCCTTGCTCAAAATGATGGAAGACATTTCCGGGACTATCCCCGCGGGAGACAGGATGGCAAGGGACATAACCGGGACGCGCATACCATCCTCAGGAAGAGGCCTTTATTCAATTTTATGCATTTTTCTCCTTGTATATATTATTCCTCATCCCTCCAACGTCGGCCATGCTTCTTTCTCCCATTTACCCAACGTATCACTCTCTGGTACACTCGTTTCCCGCCTCCTCACCCACCCTTCTCTTTACCCCATCCTTGTTTCATTCGTAAATCCTAGGCACTTCCCCACTCTTCCATTCTCTATCCACCGCTGTTTCCTTCATTTCTCCCCCTCTAATCCAACCCCTGCTGACTAGCATTCTTCCGGCGGAGAGGGAGTGAGAACGGAAGCCGCCCCTTCGTGCCCACCGAACTAAAACCACCCCTATATAAAACCGCACGTCTCCCACCCCTTCTTCACTTTCCACCCTTTCCTATTACTTTCATATCGCTTTATGTTCCTGAAAACCAGTCTCTCCCGCAGATTCCATTCTCTTGCGCCACGATTCCCTTCTCTGTTCTTCCCGATCTTTATTTTTTGTATTATTGGTGGTCCTTATGCACTCGGATACTGTTTCACTAATCTCCTTGCAGTTCGACGAAAATTCATTTGCTAAAATAAGCTAAGTACTTGCCACGAAATAATTATGTAACGAATATACGAATGACGTAGAATGTTCTTTTTCTTGCGATCGAAATGGCAATGCTACTACACAGCAGTGTTTCGTCAGATTTATGACTTTTGTGATATTCCAGAAAATATAAATCTACTTTGTCATCCTATCATCTGTTCATTTTCTCATCAGCTCGCTCGGACTGATTAATAATTTGCCTAGCAAATATCTTCATATAGGTTAAATCTCCAGTCTACATGTTAGTTTTCACTAGTACCTTTTTTAAACGCAGTGAAAAAGGCTTTAATTTTTGTAGTAGTACTTTTCAAGTAATTTCCATATTATAGTCGGTCTGCTTCACATATTTTAGCTTGTACCACCTTCTTTGCGGGTGTTTCCCTTCTGTGGATATTTTTTTCTAAGATATTACTTAGGTTTTTTTTACATCCACAGCTCTTTCTCCTCGGTTTCTAATTACGTGTATTTATTTTTTATTAATTAATTCACAATTCGATTGCAGAAGAGACTATATTATCAATCTAGCCTCAACAAGGACTTAAAGACCTTAGAATACCTTTAAAACTTCAGGGTTAAATTAACTTTCCCTTCATAGATCAAAATATTAGCGCTTTTATAAAGTTATCTGGCAATACTTTAGTAATATTTCTGAGATTTCACTGCTATACTTGGTCAATAGTTACATTGAGTATCGCCCGCCTCTTAATGATATAAACCACCATGAAAATTCAATTAAGCCGTAGAAACTAATTTTACTGAAAAGTGAATGGCTAAAATATTTATCTAGTTTGTTCAGCTGGTCGCACACCATCTTCCGCTTCATGGTTATCCCTTTCCATTTTATACTTTTCCACTATCGCGGAATCATCTTGCGAAGAGATAAATATACTTCGTTAAACACGATATGTTAATGGGGTCCTATTTAATAGAAAGTTAACGACCTCAGTGTTGAAATTTCTTCTCCTGTAGGTCACCGTAGCTCTGCTTGTCATTTCTTGATACGGCAATTACTCTTCAAGTGACATCATGAAAGTATTGGCGTGCACATTACATTACACTCAATTTTTCTCGATTTACTCCATTTATTACATAACCGATAGCGAATACCTTACCACTTTTTTCGCCATATTTAACCACTTCGCCTTCCTTTTACCGTCAAAAGTTTCCGTACGGTAAGACATCATTCTTCGGTCCTTATCTTACCACAAGATCCCATCCGGTTCTACTCTTCTTTCCAAATCCACTAATACTTTCTTTTTTGTTTCCCCATTTCCTCCCTTCTCCTCACGCTCCCTTCCATCTGCCCTTTTCAATCAACCAATCTCTTTCCTTTCGACTCTCCCCCCTATTACTTTTCTAGTCCACACATATTCCCTTTTCGGCCCTTCCTCTGATTCTGCCTTTTTCTGCCTTATTTGCTCCGTTGATTTAATTTGAGCCTGTCTCTCCACCGATTCCGAAGTGCTTACCCAGCGGGGATCTCCAGAGGGACGAAAATAGGTGCAAATAAAAAGGATATCCCTTCTCTCGTCTATTTGCTTGGAATCCTACCGCTACTTGATCTTCGTCCTTTGTGTGTGCAGAGCCTTTGGTCATGCGGGACGATATGAGAAGAGAAATAAGAAGTCATATTTGATACGAATATTTCCCTTCTATTTCATCAATCTCGATGTAAATTGTTCTTATTCGGCGTCATAATATTACTTTTAGAAATATTCCATTCGAAAGTGGAAATTTGACTAAAACAGTTAATGAAAAACTACATCAATTACATTGAACCAATTCGCGTATTTAAGATTTATTCGCTTATTTAAAATTGCTGTGTTATTAATTCGGGAAAATTGCGGTATCAATTGAAATAATATTACATTGTTGAAATAACGTAATTCAGGTAGTTTATTGTGACTGTTGTGAGAAAAAGTGTACAACCTGAATCAAATTAGTGAGTAGTATTGATGTTTTTAGACTTTTAAGAACTGTAAAAACATGCTCAAGTTTCTACTTAAGGTGCATTTCAAATTATTATTCTTGTCTGCATAGTATTATCACCTAGTATAAGCTAAGCTTATTAATTATTTGCTGAAATTGTTTTAAGGGTGTATGGAATATCAAATTCTGTTCCTCAACTTAGTAAACGCAAATTATTGCAAATTTTAAATAATATTAATTTTCTACGAATGCTCGAGAACGACATGCTTAATAAAAAGCGTTAACAGATTATAAGTCTAAGATAGTTTTTCCCGCTATTCCTTCTATTCTTATCGGTGTAATCTTCTACAGCGTTAAACATGCTTCGAAATTTCAACTGTATCTTATGCAATTCCAGGATATGCACTACACCTCGCACGTCAAGCAATAAATAACATCAAAAAGCACCAGTTCTGATATCATCTGATGGGTTCTGTTGGACAAACTCAACGCTTCGAACACACGTTACCGATAACAATGTACTTAGTCATACATGCAATCAAACCATCTCCGAAGGTGTATTATTTACTCTGGATTGCACAGCGGAATGCCTTTTGAATCTTAAAAAAAGTAATGCCTAATCGAGTGTCGCAATCGTGGTGTGCGCCGCACGTAACATTTAGACTCGAGATGCTAATTGAAAGTGAACACGCCAAGTATTCGCCTTTACCGCGGGATGGATGTCCGTACGAGAGGATTCCGACTAAGAAAAATTACGCGATAGAGGAAAATTAAGTGGCCGCGGGAGTAGTAATTAATTATCGTATTTCGCAGATAGGACAGCAACTAATCATGCTACCTGTTGGCTCGTTGCTGCGACATCTCAAGGATAGTGGGGGTTGGTCTAGATATTTTAGTCGAACGAATGCGCGACCTTACGTTGACAGATTGAGTATTATGGATTGTGAGACGGAGCTGACACTCCTCTGAATAAGCGATGGAAATTTATCGATCGGAACGTTTATGGTGGCGCATTTGCAGAAAGATTTCCTTGAATCGATTTAAGAACCACAACCATACCAGTGGATTTGAAGTTTGTCGGAGTATGGGTAAAATTATTTATATTATTCACTTTGTCTTTTTACACCTATAATTGTTGAAGAGTGACGTCATGATTTTTCACCCTGTTACTTTCCCGTTTTGGGCCGAACGTCATCAATTTCAGAAAGATTTATCTTGGACTCAGTTGCACGACCGAAGATTTTTGGATCTGAATTAGAGATTTTGTCTTTCATTCTTCAGTTTCATCGTTTGGGGAATGAAGTAAACAAGAGACGACACGAAGATGCGAATGTTTATTTCCTTGGAGAGAGAAAAAGAAGCACTGAACGGCAAGATCCAAAGAGACAAGGAAAATATTAGGAAAGAGTTTTTGTTTATGGGCGATCACTCGAAGAAAAAGAGAGGTCAGACGCGCGGTGACTAATTCCACCTCTCTCTTTGTAGTAAATGTGAGAGTCAACGCCTCTTTAACTCATTTTCCAGACGGCCCTCATCCCGTCTGCAAAATCTTCCCTCTTGAGGAAAACGAGCACCATTTCCACGTGATGATCAACCGCCATGCAACTCCCACGCCCTTTTTTCTCGCCATCAAACCCGAGATTTTTTCCGGGAGTCTCGATAAACCCGCTCTCGTCGTAATCGAAACCGAGATAGGTGTTTCATCTCTTTAATTACGGAAGCGAATCATCCCATATAATTCTTGTTGTTCCCTTCTCACTCCGATTCTCGCGAAAGAGTTGATGGCGAAATTACCACGTTTTTACGAGCGACGGATGTAGAAGGCGGCGCTTGGCTAAAAGTTGGCTGTGGTTTCAAAATGCTCACTGTGTTCGCAAAACAGCGATATGTTTAGGAGTGCATAAGAAAAGGCAATCAAGTGTGTGAGCTCCTGCGGGACGTTAAACAAGAAGCTGATGGGACGGCGGCACATAACTTTTCAAGGTAGTCCGGTGCGTCTCGCGTGTATTTTTTTCTGAAGGGAAGCGGAGTGAATAGGGAGAAGAAATCCGTGCGCTGAATTGTATCGGCATTCTTTCATTTAATTCGGGATGATGGTGCGCTTCGAGATAAAAAAAGGGGGAAGAAAAGTTACGTTTTTGGAAGATTTGCTACGAGACGGGATAAAAAGGCGTGGTATGCTGTCTATTTCACCCTGGCATCGTTTTCTTGCTTCGTTTTTCGATCGAGATTGCAATACTGATAGGAATCGAGCACGAAGCCTTTTTACACTAACCACCTCGATTTTATGGCCTGGTAAAAAAGTATGGAAAGCGTTACATTTCCAAAATTATTTTATTTTTATCCTCGTTATTTTATCTTTCTCTGATTTATATCTTAGCTTTCTCCAATTCAGCTCATATTCCTTGTGCAGAGGTATGCAAAGAGAGTAGTTGGGCTGTATCATAGTACAACACTAACATAATACCAAACCTGATAAATCCGTCAGCTCTTTTTATCCACTATCATTGGTGCAAAAAAACTGATTAAGTTGCTGACTGGATACTATGTTACTGGGGAATTTTATTCTGACAAAAATCTCAAAAGAGTGAATGAAATTGATTTACACTGGATTAAGAATGAATATTTACTGGTTTACAGTGATTCTAAATCTCGTTTCATTGATTCCTGATTTGTTCGGATAAAAACGAATTCGAAAAAATTCGGTGATTTATTATGAATAGGTAACAAAAAGAAGAGACAATAGAGCTCAATATTTTTGAGCGGGAATACATAATTCCTTCCCCAAACGAACAAACAGTTGGATCTCTCTTACATTTTGTTTGGGATAAGGAATGGAACTCTATGCCTAAGCTACGCCGAACCATGCATTCATTCCACCATTCTTCCGATCTGAAGATTTTTTTCTGTCACGCGAAATTTGTTTCCACAGAAACTAGGTTTCGGAGTAAAATCTCATTTTTTTTATTCCTCCAGCAGATAGTCGAGGTTTACTTCTCTTAGCATTCAAATGGCGCAACTTGCAAACGGATTTCAGAAACATCCGTTTTGGAGGAGCCATTGACGGATATGCCTCTTTCCACCAATCCCGACTGAATCCCTGTCTCTTGCTCTCTTTCCCTTGGCAGAAGCGTACCCATGAGGACGATGGGATCGAGTTAGGATGGAAAGGGGAAAGGGATTACGAAGGGTGGGGAGGAGCACTAAAACGCGGATAGTCCCCCGGATCCCCCGCCGAATCTCGTTTTCCGTCAAATGCCTATTCGCTCCTTCACTCGCATTCATTTCGGAGACACCCTCTTCCACCATTTTCCTCTATCTTTCCTCTCTTCATTCCTTCCCTTTTTTACTTTTCTCCCTTCTTTCCTCTCCACATCTTCCAATGAGGCCGGATGTTATGCGAGACTTCTAAGTCCAGAGTCTTCCTTTAGGCAAAGGAGTGTATCTTTATGCCTGCGTGTCTATTCAAACTACTTCCGCTAATATTCTCTCTTCTACATATATAATTCGACCCATTTATATCCTTCTCTCAAGACCACTGTACCATTCTATTCTCCATTTGCATCTCCCGAAGTACTTTCTAAACGTTTAAATTTTAACCTTCATTATTCTATTTAAATAATTTTTCTGGTCTTTAAAACGAGTATTACCGTTTTTAACGAATATATTTTTGAAGATGTAATAGCGTGGACGTTTATGTCATATTTCTTTCTTCACATTATCCTGACCTCTATTAAAATGTTGTGCTGAAACTCATGACTTTTTCCATAATCTATATGATCCATCTCCTATTTATCTTTTTCTCATGTTAATCTGCTCTTTTTCTTCCCTCTTCGTTCTCTATATTCAGCCACTTCTCTGCGTATCATATTTTCTCTCTTTCCGACGCAGACTTTTTTCCAGTTGCTCAAGCATTACATCTCAGTTTCTTTCTTCACTTCTTGGTTTATTCTCCCGTAACCTCCTTTACATTTCTTATTTTCCATTTATCCTTCTCATCCGTCAATCCAACTTCATTAAGGGACATCTTTTTAGCCAAAACTCCGTCGGGAAGAATATGTATGTGCCCTCTATGAGATATAGCAGCATTCCGAGATGAACTTTTCGGAATGCGAGCTTCCGAATTCGTTCCGGATAAGAAGAGGTGCAGAGATTTTATTGTGGCAGGAAAAGTAACGAGTACGTATATAATTTCGGAAAACACACAAATCTACACTCAGGAAATCTGTCTTTAAAATATGTACCGTCTTAAAATCTCGTCAGGTTCGTGCTCTGCCTCGCAGATATGACGTTTTTATTCAATTAATAGTCCGAAATCGCCCCAGAAAATCAACATTAATATCTCTAGATGCCAAGAAGAATACTTAGTAGGCGATGCATTAAAATATTTGAGGAGTTTCGCTCGGACGCGTTGCTCGCAAAAAATATGCGAAGGGTTTAATTGGATGGGAAAAATCGCCTTAGATTTCCGGTGCCTTTTAGGAAAGTGGCTTCGCTAAGATGGTATTTTCGTTCCGTTTTTGATTCCCTCGAAGAATTTGATAATTGGCGATAAACGTCTGGAAAATCGGAATCCTCTCCCGTCATGCAATATGTGCGACTTAAATAAAGCTCGCCATTGTGTGCTAATTTTCGTTCTTCGTATTTTCAGTGCATTACTCCCATAATTCCTGCAAACCTATACCCACAACAAAGAAAATTCAGCGACCTCTCTGATCGTAGATGTAAGGAATGCACGCGAAGAGTTTCATGTGTTCGATGCGGTATGCGATTCCTCCAGCTGCTCAGATCGCCACAACCAGTCTTCTTCAGCCAGCCATTCCGGTACTCTACAACAAGCTGCCCTATAAGGAACGTCACACGACTCCGTTGAAGTGATAATGAGACAAGTGTTAATCAGCGTTTCTGAAAAATCTCGTGCGAGGACTCGGTGTCCGCGAGGCCGCGTAAAGTTACGGAGGAAATGAATAAATGGGTTTGTTGCTGAAGATTTCGACGTTAGAATTTTAGTCGTCTCGCGCAAGTGCTAATTCTGCCCTCCATTTCTATAGGTTTTATGGCATCGCGTAGAGGGATTATTCCGGGCATGAATAAGATGAAAATTTTACCACATGAGGCTACAATAAAGGAGGAAGAAAAAGCCATCACCGCGGTCTCTTACGGGGGCTTGGTGCCTAGTCTCAACCATCTGACGGAGAGAGTATTGCGAGATTTTTGAATGAAGATGACCCACGTCGTCGCAACGTTGCTGATTCTCCAAAATATTAAATTAAGAAACCAGTTATGCTAAAACCATTTTCAAGCCTATCACCATGAAAAATATTTGAATATGCTAATTGTAGAAAAGTTCAGGCGCATAATCGTCTCTTAAAAAGGAATAACAGTTGTAAAAAATATCAACATGAATGCGAATCTAACCCATGTCTCCCACGATCCGGTCATGTATTATAAACACAGAACTACCGTGCTTAGTCTCTTCCACACTGTTAGGGAATGGTTCCTATATCCTTGTTTCTTAAAAATTTTCTTGGTGGGCTCTTATGAACTGCTTTCGCAGGTGTTTTGCCATTGCTCTGCGAAAAGTTTCACCACATGGGTTGCATAGAATAGCGAAATCAGTGAATAATTGCCTTTTTTATATTCACACGATATAAATACATTTTTGCCAAACACGGTCTCTTGAACTTTCATGCACGCAGTATCGAATTCTCAATGTCTGACCAGAAAAATGTCGCAGTGTGGAAGTGCGCGCACTTCGCACCCACGATCAAACTGGACCCAGTCTGACCGGTAATATTTCGGCGTTTATTTTTTCCCACCTCGACAAACGGGGGGATTGCTTTTCGACGATGCAGTCCATCATCCCTACCCATTTTATATACACACTGCACTTCTTACTGCTCTCTCACATCTCTCTTCCCTTTTCTGGTAATAGCAAAACCTGTAACGCTTTCCCGCCTATTTAATCGCGGAATCTCCTCCGAGAAACCGAAACCTTTCGCTTAATATCAATGCGACGAAAGGGTCCGATAAGACGAGGGGCGGTGTGAGGCCCCTTCCTTGACCCACGGAGAAACATATTGGGGAAATCGTAAATGCTTTCGCCTCAGGAAAGGAAGAATCTTTTCGAAAACGAACGAGGTCGAATCGAGAACGAGAACGCTCTCCATCTCAAGGCCCGCTCCAAAGTACCGTTTGATGGCATTTAAGTTCGATCGAAAAGGCGAAACAAAAGCGTACTCTCTCTCTTTCTCTGTTTTCTCAGCGTATAAAAACAAAGGATTGACGAAAAAAGGCGCCGCAAAAAATCAGGATTATTTTTTCCAACCTCCGTCTCGACGTATCTCACGACACGTCACGTCGCGGTCACATAATCCCGCCGTCCCTCCGTGCATTGCAGATTCTACTCACAGGCCCCAATGAACATGGGCGCAACACCATGTAAGTAACTCAGGGGGTTGAAAGAAGAGGAAGAGGGGGAAGGTGAGTGAGAGACGAGGAGAATCCTCAAAGGACTAGATGACATTGTGGGGGGGCGCCACGGAGGGGGGAGTAGTCCGATGAGGAGTGGGCGAAGATCTTGACCGCGGGTTGTCTACGTGGGTATCTGGGTAACATTAAGATGTCGTCGTGTGTCGCTGCCGGAATCCTTTTACGTTGCCATGTTTTATTGCGCCCTCTTAAACATTTGCCATCCTCCCCATGAGAATCTATGCCTCTTCTACCCTTTGCCTCTCCGCCTCCTTATGCCTTCCTGACGCCCACGCAGTAGCCCACGCCCTCCGAGGTAGATTCTCTTTCCTCCCGTCCTCTGGGGGATAAGATACGAGTGTTAAGAGTTCCTTATAGCGAGATTTACGTTTGCTCGGCTTCCGCGATTGAGAATTTGAAAGATAAATCCTCCTCTTAGAAGTTTATTTGGGTGGGGATACATTAAACGGTGAGCAGAGACTGGTCGGATAGAGGTTTACTATTTCCACGCGAGATTCCATTAGCGTCGCGAAAGGAAAGCAATTTACGCCGCATAACGTCACCATAAAAATTGGCGGATTATTTTTTCGATCTTCTTGTAATTCCAGCGTGTTCTTCAGAAGTGTCTTAAGTGGCAGGATTAAATAGTTCATTTGTGAGAGTGGCTTTATTTAATCTTTAGTTATCTTTGAATGGTACACGATTGATAACTTCTTATCCAAAAGCTTCTCGGCTTTAATTTATATAGACAGAACATCGCGAGAATTTCGATAAGATAAGTACAATTCCTCGAAAATAAATAAGATCATTGGCCAACAAAAAGGCACATAGCGGTTGTCTTAAAGTGTAGTTGGTTAACGTTAACTAGGGACCAAATTATCAGAATTATGGAAAAACAGTATTATGAATATATACGGTCCAGTAAATTTCAGTTACAGTGAATATAATTGTATGGTTAAAGTAATTGATATTAAAGGATTAAAACAGCTGTACCTTAAGTGGTATTTTGATTTCCATTACTGATCTGCGAACGATGCATGTCGGAGCCTAGAGCAGATTTATAACTTTTTTCATATTAAAAGCGAGGTTTTGTCTCGTTGACTTGTCAAATATTATCAGGGAGAGAGATTCTTTTATCCTCCACTACACAGTTTTTGAGAAATTTCGAGGCTGCTCGTTTATTAACCGTTCGCTGATTTGTCAAAATGAATTCCTTAATGTGTACGATGAGTAACAACCTCTATGACACTGCCATGAGTTATCAGCTTATGATATCAAAAATTTACGAAGAAGAGGAAAAGCAACAATATTTGAAAATCAGGAGTTATAGAAGTTTATGGGAGTTTTAAAATGATAGCTCTATTACGTTGCCTTAAATAGAAAGGTATGCACCCCTGCTCCAATCATTATTCCCATCTTTCAAAAGATATATTTCGGACATAAAATACCAGAGAGATAGAAAAATTTGTCCCACCACCATTTCTCATATCTTAATCTACTGTATAAATCTTCCACCCTAACGGCATGTCCACAAAATCTTCGATTAAAATCCGCCACGCATGTTTCGTAATAGGTGGCGTCTGTTCAGCCAAAATCGACTGGCGACTGCAGGCCTATAGAACCACGTTCGGCGGCCAGAGTACTGAACGTTTTCTCCCCAAAAAGACGGATATTCATTTATATTTTCCCTCCGAAAAAAATCGCCTCATCACTCAAAAGGCTTTTCGAGTGCACTCCACGTCCCCTCTTCTGCTCCCCTTGTTACTTCCCCACGACACACATACTACACCGCGCAGCTCAACAACTCTCGCAAGTATCCTTCACGAAAGCTGTCATCGCCGTTGTTTACGGCGCACGCAGTGGGAGGAAAAAAGAGAGAGAGGTATATAGTCACTTCTCTTAAAGAGAAAGCGGGAGAGACTCGAGGACCAAGGAAGAAGAAAAAGAAGCGGAGATAAAGTCGGGCTTTTGCGGGCGAAGATATCGGCCATCGCGAAGCGGCGGGATACGGAGATGGAGTGCATAAAAAGGAGCAGAATGGAGAGAGAATGGAAGATAAGGAGCGAGGGAATTTAAAATAGGAGAATTGAAGTCTTTCTCTCGGTAGGAAGTATGTGTAACGGAGAGGTCATGAGAGATGGCAGGATTGAATGGTGGGGGCGTAGAGGAAAAGAACGGGCACCTGCTGGGAAGGATCTCGCGCGTGCATTCATTTACTCTTCTGGCCCTCACACAACCACGCCCTCAGCCATTCCTGAGGGGTCCACCCAAACGTTCCCTCCACTTAACAAATACACAGTCCATGAGTGCGACCACCTCTTCTCCCGAATTAATTCGTCTATGTCATATTCTTATATAGCGTTTCCTCTGCTTGGACATCCCACGGAGTTGTCTTCATTCTTAACCGTTGGTACGGAAGTGGGTCTAGTTAGGACGGATCTTACAGCGACAACTTTTTAATGCATTGCCTGTTAGTGCGTTAGTGACCTATTTATAAATTCACAGCTGACACTATAAATCATACTCACGTAAAGGTTTATACGTCTGAGTCACTGTTGGCATCCCTATACATTTTGAAATAGTGTAGGTTTATAGAGGCAGGAATCGGCCATGTTGAACTTAGTGTATTATATGTATAATATAGTAATATGTATCATTTTCTGTCATTTAATTTCATAAATCATATATAAATATGTAATGCAATCAATTTATATCGTTAGAGAAGCATCTGCTTTTGTTTTACGCAAATGAATGGAAGTGTCTCAACATGAACTTTACCATGGCTGCAGCAGAAGTCATTATGAGGCTCGGTATTCCGTTATCTAATTGAATCTCCAAATAAAGGCGATCTAACGCGTATATCACGAAGGGAAGTTTGGAAATCCCTTCGTTTAAATTAGTCCAGTTTCATCCNATTTCAATTACTCGATTGTAAATCCTCCGAGTGTAGAGTGTCTTGAAAGAGGCATTAGTCTGGTGTGTGAAAAAGCGATATGCCTATTCTTCGCAATGAAATGTTGAAATATGTTATTATTCAGTAGATTTGATCTTTTAATTGAACAGTTGCTTAATTATTTCCGTTAGTTACGTTCACTACATAAGGAACATTATCATTCAACATTTCCTAGAATTGACTATTCGCGCGTATTTTCTGATAAATTGGATCGCGTTCAAAATTCATCAAATAAAGAATAGAGTAATCGTTAACTGATCTCTTCAAGATCACGCACTATCTTTTCGGGTAATTTTGACGCCTTTCTTCTGTCGTAAATTACAACACCACTTCTCAGCTTTAATAAGTCATAATATGTTTCTTAATTGGCACCTATTTCTTTTCCCTCGACATTTAACCACATGCCATATTGGTCAATCTGTTCTTCAGGTGTGTAATTGATTGCCCTTTTCTACCTTCGAGTTGTTTTTAATTGTCTCTTTCTCTTTCGCAGAGTAATCCCTACGCCCTAAAGGACGGAAGCGCTTCGGCGGATATGACGGCGTGGACGAGCGCAGGATTGCAGCCCACCACCGGATATTACCCATACGACCCAACGCTAGCCGCCTACGGGTGAGTGACTCTCATCTACACATACGCCCTCTCCCGCTCTGCAGAGAAACAGTTAAAACCTCTCGACACCACATCGGTCGGACGTCCTATTAGCTAACCATTGGTACCAATTGTCGCGCTGGGCAGAGTGAATTCGCGCGCGAAAGCCGATGGTGAAATCACACACAGCGTTGGGCTCCCATCTCTCTCTCCATCCTCTAGATCCCTCTCACACACTCCCGTCCTCTCCTTCCATCCTTTGTCGGTCTCTGTTTGTACCACGCAGAAGCAGAACAAACAGGGGGACATTAGTGAATTAGAGATTTACCTAATCTCAAATGAAACTCTGATAGACTCGCTACCTGAGCCACTAAATAAACGCGTGTAATAAAGAGGATTTCCTTTGCTTTTAGTTAAGGATTTGAAAAGTCTAATTTCTGTGACATTGCTGATTATCGTTTTAATATTTGATGATTGAATTTATTCAATTAGAATTCCGAGATAAGCTGGTATGTTATTCGTAATGTAACTTCAAGGATGAACGAAGACTGTCCTATGGAGTTTCTGAGCCAATTCTAAAATAGATTTTGCGACTACAGTTGCCGCGTGTATCACTGATATGCTGCACTAGTATCACACACCTTTTCACTGAACTTCAGATCCGTGAACATCTGTATCGGTCATCAGAAATCAAGGAAATGGCGTATCTCCGCTAAACAATAACGGTAGTCTATTTTTATTACCTCGTCTCGTATATCTCATTACGACACTCACGGCTGGGAATGCAATTAAGGGCATTTACAGACTAGCATCCTTTCAGATGCAGTAAGAGATGGGAATGATTTCGCATTCCAACACGTTGTTCTGGAGCTCATGCAAATTCCCAGATCGCTGGATACGAGCAAGCTATCAATAAAGTTAAAACTGGCATCGACTCGCTTTCCATAAACTGCGCGTGATCTATCGTCCTTTTGAAGTCTTCACGCTTCGTTAGAAAACAAAAAAACACCCGACTCCGATAAAGCGTGTTGCAAATGAAAACTTGGAGCGATACACAACTACGGGTTGCTCCGCCTCCGTCCGCTGGAACACTAATTCATCCGCGAAAACGCTGCTTCTCCTTCCCTTCCATCCGAATCGAAGAGAAAACTATACAGACGCATTCATATTCGAGCACCTACTTTATGTCTGGAGCGTCATGAATCCTGCCGACTGGGAGCACATCGTTAAAATACACACGCGCACACACAAGCGTGCTCACGCACTCGCGGACACAAAGAGAGTGGGAGACAGACAGGGACCGTGTGGCACAATCGCTTTCGGAGAGCGCCAATATCCTCACCGTGAACGACTCGCCGTAAATCACAAACAATGGGGCACTGCAGAGGTGGGTAGTTAGGCGCGATTTTCTCTCTTTTTTCCGTTACATTTCTCTTCCTTTTCCTATCTCTTTCTTTCGTTGCCGGCACCTACGAAAGCTTGACGCCATCTCTTGGATGATTCGCACAACTATAGTTGATGCGTGACGGTCAGCCCTCTATATCCTTATCTCACCCGTACACTCAACCATTTACCTTCCTGCAGCGGTTATTTGTCAATTAATATCGCCCCTTACATCGAACGGAGGCAGTTAGCGTTTTTAATTGAATTATCGCATGGATTTGAGTAACGATTCACCTCTGCAAAACGGCGAAGTAACGTAATTTGACTTTGGTAGCTTATTATTATTATTAACCGTCAGATGAATGAACAGATTGTTCATTAACTTTTTAAACAGGAGGTGTAACCGAAAAAATAGTATATTTTGCGGAAGTGGAGCACCACAAGTACTCCAAGAATCATAAAGTTGTTCGTTGAGATAAAGAATTTAAGAAGTAGGAAGAAAAATCCTGTCCCCGAGACTCGTTATGGGAAATGAAATGTTCTCTTTCCCTCTTCTTCGATAACGAAAGGAAAACCATAAAGTCATTACCGTGAATAAACGAGCAAGAGAATGGAAAATCTCGGGATAAGGGTTGGAAATATTAAGCATTTTAAAGGAAAATATTTCTTCAGCAATATGCGGCGGTATACCTCTCCTTTCCGCCTCCCCGAGATTCTTTATTACCTTGCATCGGTTTCTCTTCCTCGGTACGCACAAAAGGTGATAAGGGGGAAACACGATAAGAATAATTGCTTGGAAAAATCTCATGCACGAGGGTAATTGCGATTCTTCCATAAAAAATTCTCGCGTGCTACAGTATCTTGGAAAGATAAACATGTGTTTTACCCTTTTGACCTCTCGAAATTATGGATCTTCGCTTTGATTCTACTTACGCGGCCTCCTTCCCTTTCACAAAATAACGTAACATATTGCTCCCAAATCCTTCATATGCATTATGGGAAAACTATCAGAGAGATCGGTGAATATCAGTAGAGAAAGAAATAGAAAGGTGCGGGTTCGCTGAAACATATTTTCAGTTAGCATAGTTACATAGTTTCAGTTCAGCGGATACTGAATTGCGGAATGTTATTATGCCATGAAATAGATATCAGTCGGTATAAGGCATGGATAGATGAGGATCGGACGTTCATGCATTTTCAATCGATGCTATCATACAGCTATACAATCATAGAGATAGGTTGCAAATACGGTCTCAAACTTTTCTTATTAATTCAAAGAGGCATTTTAATTTCATAACACCGCGAGACTTTGTTGCGTAAGCGATAACCACAGTCCAAATTTGATTAAAATGCATTCATTAACTGACGCATTATCATTACCAGAAATGCGCCGTCAACATTATTGAAAATCACATGAATAAGAAGCTCCTCTTTGCAAGAGAGCAGTATATCTATGTGAAACGAAATGAAATGTGTGTGCCTATTATTTAGAGGATTAGAAATTTTCAGTTAATCACCTTTAAGTAAAAATTAAATTAAATTTGATAGAAAAGCAAAGATAGATATACTTATAAGTTGCAATAAATGATTAGCGGTGAAGCTTTGGGGACAGAAACTGTGTCCACAAGAGAGATATGTTTAATAAGTTAAGCTTCATCTATAGTCGCTTTATTGCCGAAACTGAAGAGGAAGTCTTTATGACAAAAAATAATATATAATGGGAATTCGTTTAATATATCTCAGGTACTCTTCACAGTGGGTCTCTCTTCCATTTCCAGCACCCGAGTTAATTTTTTATCCTCGCCAATCTCTCAAGTTGAACATTCGCAGTCATTATCTAACATTCAAATGTTCGTACTTTAAACTTCACAGTATTAGACGAAGTTTGGTGGTTATTCACAATGGAAAAGGAAACTTAGAATTCTATGACTTCACCTGATTTATTTTTTAAAACAGAAACGACAATTTTTGGCTTTGCATGTTACTTTATTGTCAACTGACGTGAAGTTTAGAAGCGCGCAATGCGTTTGAAGTATATTTGAAAGGTAGGTCCGAGATAATTTGTATTCCTTTAACTACCCGTAATTTCCACTAATCATAATTATTACAGATCCTGAGGATATGAGTCATCGTCTTTTGAAAGGATTTGAATTATACTGAGAGGATTTATAGAAAAGCGGTTAGCCTTTGTGTTGAATTGTGTTATTAACTGTCTGAGGCAATGCCTTGAGAACAATGACTATAAACTGTAATCGAAGGAAGTTCCTCGAAGAGCTTAAAACTTGGGATAATATTAAATATTAATTAACCCTTTTTTTTAGAGTTACGTTTTCAAATGCAATAAAATACATGATTGTGAGATAAATAAACATCGTTTACCGAATAATAAAAGTGATGTATGAAATGGCCAACAGAAAAATAATAAGAAAGCAGAATGTACTGTAGCACATGAGCTTTATATCTTTAGATTCACCTTTGTTAGCCAAGCAGTTGCATTGAAATTAATAATTAATTGCATTTATCGTACAAATATCCTTAACTGCATTTCTGTGCAGCTAGATGTGAGGAAATTGCGGAACATTGCCGGCATATGAGTATAATGAAATAATATGGAAAGAAATTCACCTTAAGCTAATAAGGTTATCAGTAATAGAAAATTAAAGTGATGTGTAACAGGGTGAATCAAGAACAAGAAAAATCGCTTATAGAGTACCGGTGTATCCCAATATTAAGTCCTTAAATTTTTATCCATTCAGGTAATTTTAATGCAGGATATTCTTTCGGTCATGAAAAAATATAGATAACAAGTTTTTTATCATAGCCTAATATTCGAATGAGAAATAATTTACTAATTAAAACGAAAATTTTGAAGAGGAATGGAACTATACGAGGATTGTTCGAACATAGGGTTTACTGCTCATTAAACTACTCAATTTCTCTTGTTACTTTCGCAGCATAAAATGCACTACTTTAAGGATGTGTGTACATCATGAGATGCACATCTTATGTCTTAAATCTTAAAAATTTAATGTTCATTGCTTCTGAATGCATTGTACTAACATGTATTTTCATCTACACAGAGGATAAAAACGTATTTACTTTTGGCAGAAACACAAATAAGAATGAAATACGTCCTTAAAATCACGGAACCTTAATGTTTTCATCAAAACATCAAGTGACACAGATTGTTTGCGATAAAAAACCCATTAAACGCATTCATGCGATATGGTCAGTTACTTAGCCTCGGATAGTAAGTAGGAAATACAAGTAATAAATAAAACACTGCTTCAAAAATGGCCACGCAATTCGTGCTGTAGAGAAAATTGCGACTATCTCGCCCAGGATCTAAAGAAAAGGGGACTGGATTAGGGATGGAATTTAAGACGCTTTGAAAGGGTTTTTGTTGACGGCCTAAGTTCGCTTTTGATCCGCATATCGGAGGGCGAGATGTCCTGAATGCGTGTTCGATAGGCCCGGGCGATCGGGAACGGATTGGCCGGGAGGGAGGAAAAGGGGGAGCGGGAATGGCGCTAGCTCTCCGCGGGGATTCGCCTGCCGACCCCCGCTGATGGCGGCGCGACGCGGCGGCACTGTTTTCGCCCGCGTTCTTCCCTCCCTCTTCAAAAGAACCCTCTCCTTCCTCGGGTAAGGAGAACGGCGCGTGAAAAGATTCTTTACTGCCGGCGTTGAAAACATAAAATGTATTTTTTCGTCGGTAAATGTGTTTATGTTTACTCTCCGCGTACTTGCATAATAGGGCGGTTTATATTCTGGAAGGTTAGAGGGAGAGAATAAACACGAAACGAGCCCGTTACGGTGTACATATTTCCTACTGTTGCCGCCGTATAAGGACGTTTACAAGGAAAGGGTTGATGGTACCAGAGTTAAAATTTCGATCCGTCTGTTTGTTTTTTCTTGAGGTGTGATACGAAGTCGAAGTTTTGCTGTTTACTGGTGGAAATTCGCCCGTGACAAAGGGTTTCTTTTATGGGGCCGAGGAACGATGGTGCCGGATGTAAATGAATTTTTTATTCTGTGCGACTTCGTGCCAAACTTAAAAAGCTGTGATTGGTGGGGATACAGAGTGAATTCTAATTTTTGGAAATAGACGAGAATTGATCAGGAGAAAATTTAGTCTGGGGAAATTATTTCATGCGAAATTCCTATGCGAAAATAAGGGAACGGTAAAATAAGTAAATGGTGAATAACGAGTGAGGATAGAAAAAAGTTGATTAAGTGTAGTTGTTATATCAAAATGTAATTACTCTGACCTTAAAAATGTTTTAATAATACTCCATGCAGTTCTTAAGGAGGATGAACACTAAGGAGGATTTATTTTGCAAATGATATTTTAAACGGAAGTGAATAAAATTATACGCTGAATCAACTTTCCATTAACGTTTGACTAAAACTTTAAACCAGTTAAAAAAGTCTTTTGTAACCTCATTGTTTTAATTTAATGTTATATTTGTATTAATCTAGTCAAAAGCCTCTAGTCGAGTGTGTAAGATAAAGGCCATACAATAAATAAATAAATAGTCATACGTGTATGTGACTTTCCACTTTCCGGGAGTATCCTGTGGCCCAGAGGTAGAGGAACTTTTTCCGATTGGAAGAAATTTAGGACGCACTTGGCAAATTGCATGAATCGAAATGGAAGCATTTCAGGTAAACGAAATTACGTAAAAACGAGCAAACTAAATGAGATTATATTATATTTAAATTTTAGTTCAAGAACGAGGAATGAGTATTAGAATAATTTAAATATGTAAGTTTCTTTCAACAAATGAAGAAACTGCTGTATGTTCTCCAAGTCTGAACTACCCAATCGAGTTTCCACGCGGAGCAGTCTCACTTTGTTTCTAGGGAAGCTTTGCAAGGAAACTTTTTCTTATCCGTTTATTCCTTGGAATTTTGCAGGTGCAGCACTCAACGTTTAAAGTTTATCCTTTGAATATAATCTCAAATAATGCTGCACTGTTATTTTAAATCGCTGCGATTATTAAATTATTGATTACATTATGCAGCTAAAATTCCCTCAATCTTGACGTTATTCAAGTATCAGTATATATCACTTATATATCTCCTGCAAAGGTAAATATCAATTTCTCATAAAAATAAGTAGTAGGTAATAAATCGCAGTAGTTACCTTCTACTGGCAGTTGTAAAATAGCCATTAAGAGAACCATAATGCGGATTTCCCCATTCCTTGTAATTACATTTGTCCTGTTTTGATGTATTTTTATTTTAAAATTTTAAATTCGAATTATAACAGTTCCTTATTGAAGGAAAAAGAGACAAACATCCATTAAAACATTCTCCTATCAAAGAGCTTGGCGGTAGGAACCGTGAGAGTCGCATCTCGCAAAAGAGCGAGCGATACAGTGGGGGAGAGGACAACGAGAAAGAGCGACAAAGTGATTCGATTTCGATGCGAAGAAGGGTTTTTTCGGTGATCTCTAAAGTCTTTCGAAGGATCTTCCAAAAGAACCCCATCTCCCTTTCCTTATTTCTCCCCTGGTCCTCCTTCCTCAATCTTTCCTGGTGCTCCTATGCCAAAATCCACTATCCATCCCGTGGGAGGCAAAAATTCTTTCAGCGATCGACCATCCCCTCCCCCATTCTCAACTCTCTTCACCTTCGCTACTTCCCACGCTCCCAAACTATTCCCTTATAACGCCATTCCACGTCGCACATTCGGCCCTACGCGCCGCCGCACCTTCCTCCGCTCCCGAGGGAAAATATCCCTCTTCTTTTGCTGCTTCCTTGGATTCCCTTCCAATCTTTCGCTTCCCCTTTCGCCAGATGCCAAAGATCTCTGGAGAGGCTTCGATATCTACCACTTCTCTGTAGAGTTCAAACCCCAAACCGATTGAATGGTTTGGAGGGGAGGTTCATTCGGTTGAAAAGCGGTGCCTCAATGATAACCGGAAGGAAAACGGCTCCCTAAGCTCAAGTTGCTCATTTGTCGTTTTAAACATTCCTCACTGCATCATACTTCTATCTTTCTATATTAGGCAAACCAAATACTGAAATGAAAGGAACATATATAACATTGCAGTTCAAGAAAGTTAAGAATATGAGATGAATGAAGAAATTGAGCTAGATTAGCTAAATATTAACTAAATTAGAATACACTATCATAGATCATGTGAAAAGTATGCATTAGCAGTTTTTCATGGTTGTAAATTATATGTATCCTCCAACTTAATAAATATTTTCATTTATATTAAAACTGGTATATTATTGGTAATACTTTTATTGGGTTTAAAAGTTAATTTAATTAAAGTTTCGTAATTATTTATACATGGAAAGTAAGTCGAATCTCCCTGGAGCCTTAAGGTCTTATTGGCAAATGATTAGTGATTATCTTGATAAATTTTGTCTAAATTACTTTTATTCTTTGTGATTGTATTTCTAAGAGATTAACTTTCTTTGTGATTTAAATGCATGCAAAACGAAGTATTTTTTCTCCTTTTAGTGTTAAATCTGTTATAGCTCCATGATACGGTGTAAGGATTTACCATTGTATAAATGAGGATATCGTTTGACCATCTATTTTAACATCGCAATATATTGAATTACATCCATCTATAAAAATGAAGAGGTTCAAAACCGAGTTAATTTCACAGCAATTGCCTGCATTCATCGATTGAGTCGACAAGTGGGGGAGGGGCACGTGGCGAGGAACCAAATTCGACTCGGTTTTAATTTTCCTTTTTTCTCAAAGTCCGAGGGGTAAGTCGGAACAAAAAGACGCGGAAACATCGCTCCGGCTTTTAGCGGACGGAGCACTTTTCAATGTCCAAACACAGAGAAACGCCTCCTAGGGGCATACCACTCGAAGATTTTCTCTCGGGATAAAGCAACGTCCGTTATCGACCTAAAACTCTCTCGCGAGAGTAATTGGCCCGATGACGGTGGAATCTGAGTCCTGCTTAAGCCATCCTTCGCAGTCCATTCCCCTTCTCCTATTCCCCATCATTCCGAACTCGGATTCACGGCAGTTCCGTAATCCGCGGTCTATTTCGGAACATCCCAGGAAGTCCTGCAACCCGCACTACACGGGCACATAAACCGCCTCGGGCCACTCGGGGACTTAACACTCCGTTGTAGCCTTAGATGAGACTTCGATGGATCGAATCGTCTTGGAGCAGAGGGGGAGAAAGTGGAGGAGGGAATGTCGGAAGGGTGGGAGACGAGTTTTAGAACAATTGGCCAATGGAGAGGCAGACAGACTCGGAGGAGGTGGTCCGGGGATGGGAGTGTGAGGAGGGAGGGGTGGAAGAGGTTAGCTGCGCGCGAGGAAGAGAGGGTACTGCGTGGGAGAGAGAGAGAGAGGGTGGACGAGTTCCATCTCTCTCAGCTGCGCGGAATGAGGTGCGCCGTGGATTGGAGAGCACAACGTGGGACGGGTGGGGATTTTGTGGGGGAATTGGGTGGGGAATGGCGGAGGAAAGCGTAGCACGTCAACGGGAAGTTTTTTAGCAGGTGGGGTGGCTGAGATGACGTAGACGAAATGTTAATTAACGTTGGCCTAGGGATGATGGCGAAATTTCCACAAGAGAGTTTTTGCTTCAAATTTCCTTACTATTTTTTCTTCCGTGAATTTCTCGCGTAGTAATCTCTTGTGCCTATTTCAGTTTCGAGTGTCTTGGGTTTCGAGAGTTTCGGGAAGAGTAATATGAGGGTGACGATTAGCGGTCCATTCCATCCGAAAATGATTCATGTCGTTTCCTTGTTCATACTTGTCTCTCTTTTAAGCCGTTGGGAGTGGATAAGGAGTAGAAGTGTTTATGTAAGAAGAGGAGTGGGATGGGAAGGAGTGGGGGAGAGAGGAGTCCTGCGGCCATTAAGGGTTTTCACTTCCTTGTGATGTTTTGGTGTCGCATCTTCCTTTATTCGCGGAGATGATGGGAACTTTAAGGGGTGGCCCTTTTGAATGCTATTAAATTCTCTTCGTTCCCTTCTTGAGTGCCGAGCTTCCGAAGTTTATTAAAATGAATGATTTTCATGAATGTAAGCTTGATTTCTCTCTTGTCCGACGCCTTAGGGAAATCTGTGGTGTTTGTTTTGTCACCGCTACTGTCGTTGGTTAAAAATCTTCTGATAAATGTTTTCTTGGTAACATTTTCACACAAACGTTTCTTAAATACCTTTCTTTCGCATCTTTATCTTATGTATATTTTAATTCAGAGATGTCCTAATCTTCAGGGCAAAAAACGAGTAATAACAGAAACGTTACCAGGCAATTGTGATCAATTATGCATTTGCATGAAGGAGTTTGCATGGATTTGCTTTAGGATGCCATTGAACGGAACGTAATTAATAATGAGTAGGTACTGTGCAAAGCTGGAAGTTTGGTTAATGTATTGGTGAAGCAAATATATAATTCTTGTAAATTAGCTGTAACTAATACTTACTTGTGTGTTTACACGTACGCCCTCTGACAAGCGACTATTACCTTTCCGAACTTTAAATCTGCGGTAGAAAGGTTTCTGAACAGGATGTGGAAAAAAACTACTCGTGAGCTTCCAGCTGAAAATTTTACGTGTAAGCTATGTAGCACTATTTAATTTGTATTATTGACGCTGCAGAGTCTTATTCGTTGCGAACGGAAATTCAGATTTGATGTTAAAAATAATAACGTCGACAGGGTGGAATAAGATACTAAGATAAGGTTGAATATACACAATTTTAGAAATAATGGTTGTTTAATCGCATCAGATTAGTTGCAAATATCTGATATTGTCATTGCTTTCAACCCATTCTTGTTGATAAAATCAAGAAAAGGTATGACTATGAGCGGGCTTCTTAATACGAGGCACTCGTATATTATGCTTAGGCAAGAAAAGGTTTGTTATAAGATTTCTCTTTAAATTTGGAGCCAGATAATTCTGTAGCCATCAACTTTTCAAGGATCGCTGAGAAGGATAACAACCACAACCTATTATCTGTTCATTTTCCATTTCAGCTTTATTTTCATTTAAAGTACAGATTTAATAATTCCGTGAAATCAAAAATGACATCGCTTAGAGAATTTGGATGTTGTCAACTATTTCGGAAGTGCAAACGCATGAATTTTGGTATCCACTGAGAGGATCATAAAAGGAAATAAGTGTTTCCCGGACTACTTTCAGAGAAGACTGTCAGACGAAAAGTGTTTACGAAACGCCCCTCACCCCCGACGTCAACCACCGTTGCTTGTAGAATTAGAAATCAGCGGTAAAAGTCTAACATCGGACTCGCAGTTGTAAGAAGGCGACACGTATCTTAGGAAAAGAAAACTCTCCCATTAGAGAAAACATCGGGAAACGGTCCCGGAACGTATAAAAGATCCGAACTCATTCTTAAGGCAACTTCAATTATCCCTCGAGTGGTACAAGGGTGGATGAAAAGGAAACAAATCCATCCTCCTTTTCCCTTCGCGTGAATAAATCGATGAAGGCACCCAGACGACTCCTATCGCTGAAAAGACGCTTCAACTTCCAATAAAGAAGAGTCCCCTCCGCACAATCCCTCTCTCGAACTAAGGAACAGAAAGGCGTGAACGTGTGGCTTTGTGCCGCTGGGTTGGGATCTGCTGTTCCTGCAGGGGGGAGATACATCTTAACAGGCGAAGGCGAATGAACCAGAGGGAAAATTTGTTTTGCAGTGATAAGGCCAGAACGCCATTCTGACACATTTCTTTCTGGCAGTTGAGTTGTTGTGAATGAGATGGGTACTCATGGGGCCTGAGATCACTCAACTGAAAATACTTTTGCCGCTGGAAGCAAAAGACAGGCGTTTCAATTGATTACGGCAACAACATTAACTGTAGTAAATTGATACTCTGGTAAAATAAAATAGGAAAATGGATTAGGAAGGTGTTTCGCGAAAAAGCCCGAGGCTAGGGGTATTTCCCGAGGAGAAACGGACATGAAAGAAGTCTTTAAAATCTTACCTATAAAGTCTCCCAAAACAGCATTGAGAAATGTTGTGGGACGATGGCTCAATGGTCAGAGCATTCGCTCGGAAAGCGGAAGACCCGGGTTCCGATCCTGTCAGACCATTTTATGCCTTTTTATCCTCAGAAAATGAATTTCGGAGTGTATTTGAAACGAGCAGTAGCTTAATTACTAGATACTACGATTTAATTTATTAAGGCTGTGTATTTAATTTCAACTAAAATTAATAGATTAGTCAACAAATAACATATTTATATCGATAAATAACCATTAATCAGTGAGTAAAGAGAGATAATAAATCATTCAGTAAATAAACAATCACGTTTATTATTATTAAATAAACATACTTATACCATGAAAATGTCATTACTATTCCTGCTTATCTGATTCTATAAAATTAGTATTTAGGGTTTTCTACTATTTCGCTGAATATTAATGCGGAAAAATAAAAAAGATTGTTGCTTTTTACGATTAATACGACTAAAAGCTTTAATCTTGTCAATTAATTATAATGCAGTCGTAGAGTTCTCGATGCTGACACCTACAATCTGACGCCTTCCTTTCATTTTTGGAAGACATTGCAATTACACCGTGCGCGAGCTCCGGGAGCCTCTTTCCCACTACTTAATGATTCCAACAAGGTCTTCGGAATAATGGAGAGCAGGATTTAAATTCCTCCTTCCCGAGCAACGATCAGCTCATAAAAAGAACCCTAGAGGAATAATTTCCAGCGTCAAGAAAGGAGAGGAAATTTAATTTCCGCGGTCGCGCGTCTGTTACGCTTCAGCTGTCGGCCAAACAAAAGCAACGAGAAAACAAAAGGAGGCGAACAAAGATGGCCGCGAATGGATACATGACGCCAAGTCTTGCAAGATGGAGAAAAGAAGGCGATAGATTCGTGTTGTGAGGGGAAGAAAAGTGGGGGTGTGGAGGGGATTGGAAAGACTATAGAAAGAAGTAAGGACGAGCGAGGAAATGAATCCTTGTTCTCACTTGTTGTCACGGAGACAAAATGTCTAACCCCCTCCCACCTCCTTGGCTCTTCCCCCGCCGTGTTCTTCTTCCTTTATTCCCCTTCCTTCGCAGGACGGATTATTGACTGGCTGAGGAGCGGTGGATGGAGATCCGCCAGGGAGTGTTAGAGAGTGGTGAAGGATAGGCTGACGAGAGACGGCAAACTCACGCCGGAATGCATCTGAATCCCTTAACCACACACGCTGAGGTCTACGGTTCGAAGCCTCATTTTTTTCCCGAGAAAAATCCGCCGGAGGACCAAATCCTGGGATAAAATTCCTTTGAAGATTTGCTTCTCTCGCATAATCTTTCTCTATCCACTTATTCGCATTTAAAGCTAAAGAGCCACAAATTTCCACCATAGAATTGTGTCGAGTTATTAAATACGATTTCTGCTTAAGATAGGTCGACTTGAAACTACTTCCTATTTAATTCGGTCAGCTTTTAGTCTCTTCAAAATTATTTAATTTCGAATTGGTATAAAGAACTGTCGTCTTTTTCCTTGCTAAACTTTGGCGTTAGATAACACCCTGGAGATTCTTTGTCTGTGGTGTTTCGCCCTCAGAGTTGAAATGTTCACAAATGTGGTGCTTTGTTTTATCGGAATTCCCTAAGTCATAACGGATCACTACAATCGGATTCACCAAGTGAACGCCAGGATTCATTTCATAGGATCACCACATATAAAATAGTATCATGATAAATACCTAAAATATTGAATGTTTGAAAGTAAACAGGAAAACGTGATCAATATAACGTTAAGTACATTTTGGTCATTTTAGAAAATAATTGCTTGTGGAAATATAAGCTGGTATTAAATAGTAACATAATTATTCCTTGATTGATATTGTGTTATAATCTCGTGCATTTGAGATATAATTTGGCCTGATTTAGGTAGATTTAGGGCCAAAAATATACCTTCTTCAACCTTCTGTATCTTTGCAATTAATTGCAAAATATTGCTACCATTATCACCCAACCCTGATATCAAAATTGAGATTTTCATCCGAAATACAACATCGTCTAAGACCTGTCTGAGCGTCAGTTTGAATGAATAAGTTGCAAGTCAATCTAAAGTTATACACATTATTGTTATTGTAATTATAGTTTGAAAACATTTGTAAAAGAACTGAACATTTATAACCCTAGAAATCATTTCCGTTGATTACATAATGAAAACGCTGGGAAATGACGTGACCATTCAGCGGTGGAAAATTGAAGATTTCTCTAATCTGCGGCGTCGGTTGAAAACGGTCTCTTCGGGTACCTTTACTCTCCCAAGAGGTGCTTTAAAAGCAAGATGTGGGTGCGTGCAAGCGAGAGAGAGAGAGAGAGGAGTTGCAGTGCCCTCGCGTTGGACGAGCGTTCCACTTTAGATTATTGGATGCGTGGTGGGCGGCGCATGCGCATTGCGTGCATCTCCGGGAAAACACCTGAAAAATCCTTTCTCGCCATACTCGTGAGCGGACGCATTCATCTCAGGCCTCATCATTTCGGAGTTGGGGGCACTTTGTATGAGACCACAAACCATTAAATCGGCTATATCTCACGAGTCGACAGGGCTGAAGGAGAGTTGCAAACGGGATGTTTGAACGGCTAGCATTGGAATCATGGTAGAGGGGTTTAGAGAAAGGTTTTTATCTCAACTTACTGACGTCTAAATGTGCGATCAAGTAAAAGAAGTAACAATAGAATTTCAGAACCTAATTCTGAAAAAACCATTTTTGACATCCAGTAAAAAGAGGTTTAGCCGGAATGGACGCACAACATGCCTTTAATCTTAGTTCATGAATACAGTGTGCAGATTACAGTGAATGTAATGTAAGAATTGTGTGAATATAAATTCATTATTACTATGCGTTCTATCGCTATAGGTAACCTACTCTTAATTTTGATTCCGATTATGTTTGAGCTACTGGTAGATTTAAATAAATAGCAATGTAAGTGGTAATTAAAATTAAAGAACAAGCAAGATTTGACTGTCGTAAATTGAGTGTAAAATGATTACATAAAAGTAAGCAAACTTTGAGATATTTCGGAAATTCTTGGTTCCTAGCAAAATACATGCTCTTTTTCATACATCATAAACGTAGGAATAAGGTAGAAAAGGTAATTTTTTCGCATTTTCGAGGTATGATCATTTTCTTTCTTTGCTGGATGTTCTCTTTGAAATGTTCTGAGAAATGGTAGTATATTTCTAAAATCACTTTTATCAAAGATATCTTTAGTGCGTTTCTCAGAACGGAAGAGTAGAAGGGCTTAAGAAAACAATGAACATTGAGAATGAAAGAGATGGCACTTAGAGTTTCATTAACGTCATGGAGATGAGTAAGCGATTATTCATGCTTCCAAAGAGTTTTCGGATCATTTCCTATGGCATTCCTTAATATTACGAAAACTGAGATAGTTTAGTGCAGTAGATCTTATTCATGTATTATTTCGATTATAATATTATTCCTCCAAATTTCCTGGTATTCAATATTTGGATAAAGAGAGGAGGCGGGATGCAGAACAGTGGATTTTGGCCGCTCCAAAAGGAAATACTGAGTATATTGAATTAAATGAGATTAAAATTGTTCAGATAATACTATAAAAAGCGAAATCGTAATTTCTCCGAGGAGATAAGCGTCATGAATGTCGACCTAGAAATATGTTTGAGGTTAAGAAGAGGGAATGGTTCCAGATACTTCACTGCCATCAAAATACAAGAATTATTTGCTGCTAAAGCGGAACAATGATCGTAATAAATGATATTTCATATTTTATAAATTCATTATATTCGTTATTCTTCTACTGAAGCGTACGTAGTCTGACTGAGAGATTACCGCACCCACACCAGAGATCGATTTTAATGGGAAACCGCCGAGGAATGATCTCGAAAAGCGAAGTTCGATTTCAATAGGTTAATGAATACGGCTAGAAGAATTATTCCGACGATCCTCTAAACAAACTGATTAAATAAAAAAGTTCTCTCGGAAGTAGCATTTGAAGGCGGGTCCCTCCTAAACTAGTAAAGAATTCATTTGTTAATTAAAATGGCTTCCTTCTTGTCGAAGGGAATGAAATGCGCAGGAATGGGCAATCAGGACACAAAAAAGACTCAAAACGGATCTCGTTGAAAGAGGAGAAAAATATTATTTTCTTTTGGCGCACCACAAAAAGGATTCGCCTCTTTTGTTTTCTTTGACTCAACGAAGAGCGCAATTTCGATGAAAAATTGACGCGGATCGACGAACTTATTTAAGGCAACTCTTTAAGACTCCAAATGAATGAGCTCGACCCATTCTCCCCTGCTCTCTCATTGTCTCTCACCACGTTGAATCACGACCCTGGGTAAATAAGGTATTTAAAATAGTCCTCTCCGCCCTATTAAATGCGCAGAAAAAAAGTATCCCTTCAATCCGCTTGTTCGGCGAAGATGAATCGGGCGGAGAAAAAAAGAGTCCCTTCGCCTCTTCCCTTTCAGTCGAAACTTCTCTTTCCTATTTTTTTGTTCTTCGCCTTTTTCCAGACCCAAGCGGCGGAAGAGAGAATGGAAAGTGTGATGAGCACATATATAAATGGTGAGAGAAGCACGCATGGGTATTCAAAAAATAATGACGGTCGGATGCTCGTATAGTCCGCATATATTTTCCCCTCGCTCCATGGGGGATTCGCGTATTTTTAATTATTTCCCACATTCACCACCTTTTGTCCCTTGTCTCCCCCTCGCATTTTTACTCGACAATTTTTTTTCTTTTTCTCTCCATCTTTCCCTCAAACTCTCTCTTTTATAACTTCCCGGCATGCCTTTCACTCCCTTCTTCTGGTTCCATATTTCCACTCCAACCATCGTTACAATTTCCTGGGAGAACGGAGGAATGAATGGCGATGCATCGAAGGTTGTTTGCATGGAAGAAAGGATGAAAGAAAATGACAATCAGTGGACTTTATTCTCCTCTTTCATTGCTTTCTTTTGCTTTACATCGGTCCCTTAGTGCTAAGTGCAATTGCTTAAAGGCTCCCGTAACATGGCGTCATACTCACGTAAAGGGAAGCTTGTGGTGCCGAAGCAGTCGAGGCAATATCGTGTTCGGGGGGAAAGCGTTCTCCTTTTGCTTCTGGAATATCCTATTCTCGGACAAAACCATAAGAGCATACTCACCACTTTCCCAGATTAAAAGCTGAGTGCATGGAAATTCGTCTTAGTCTTCCGATCGATAAAGAAACTCTCCAATACAAAATGTTCTTTATCAATGATCTTCGGAAAGTATTTAGTTTAGGAGGTGTTCTTTTCTAAATAGTTTTTATAAATAACGCAAGAGCTTGGGCAATACCACAACATGATATGATATAATATATACTGAACCTCAAAATATTATTGTCATATATTGGCGCTCTACATGTTTTTTTAGCTATTTCTTTCGTACTATAACGATCTTGCGGACAGCTCACAAGATACATTATAAATAAGAAATTAGGGAGCTATGCAATAACATAAGAAGGAATAAGGATAACCTCAATGTTATCACCTCTATCACTGTTCGTACTGCTTTTTTCACTGTTTATATTTCTTCTGTTCACTTTGACTAAGTTATGCATATAAAGGAACGCATTTTTAATGTGATCAAGGTCAAACGGATTTCTTGGATAACAGCGCGAGGAAAATCCATGAAATCATTTTATCTCAGTCTGGAAGTAAACAAGTCAATCTCCTATCAATAAGAGGATGATTCAGCGTTGATTAACTATAATGCCACCGTGTTCTTTGAACTACTCCTTACTCTTATTGTTGTATCGTAAACATTGTCACGTTCTGGTTTGCGCTTGTGTTGAGTTTATAATAAAAATTATTCTCCCCAAATTAACGAATCGATGAACATTTGCCACAGTTTGCAAATAGCTTATTCCGTATTTTATCCTCATTATGTTATTATTCTCCGCAATTTAATCCTCACTCTTTGTGTATGTAACTGAGAAATGAAATGATTAAATATATTTAGAATGTCATGGTGTGGCTAGCTTTTTTTACTTTCGAGGTATCTGTTTACTAATTTTTACCCTAGATTTTTCTTGGTAACATAAAGACAATGAACGACGGAAATCAGGGAATCGCTGGTATGCTAAAGTTTTTAGATGTGACCACCTGCGCCATTGGAAGGCCTCAGGAAAATTCGGAACGGTTCCGCTCCCTCTCCATGGAATGCGCACATTTTCAGAGAGCTTTGGAGTAGAATAAAATGCTTCGCGGGAAACGTGACCTGACTTACGGCAGTCTTTAATTTGATTTTTTAATAATATTGGAACGTCATTGTCTCGCGGGGTATTCTATCTGTTCCCTTCGCCGAAACAATTTTCTCAGTATACGAATAGACGAAAGACTTTTTAAATCTCAGTTTTCCCTCTGAATGGAGCTTTTATGCGAAATGAAGAACTAAGCTGGCGCGGACGGTTCCGGCAAAGTATGAGGTGGTGTACACCGAGAGAGAAAATGTTTTGCTTGTGATAAAGGGATGCGAAGTTGCCCTTTTGTTTTATTTTCCACAAAACGGCTCCCGCGTCCGTGTATGTTTTGACATAAAACGCTCTCCTATTGTGTATCTCTTTGCGCTCGTTTTTTATTTCGTTCCAGAGGGAGTCTTTGTCAGGTGGAAAAATGCACATTATCCGTCCGCTGGTATAAAGAGAGTCATGGCGTTATAAGGTGAGAGAGGATTGAGTAATTTCCATCCGCTCTCCATAGCTTACCCTTTTTCCGACTTCACCTGCAACCTCCACGCACAACCTTTTTGTTCCTCTGCGGAGCGAGATATGTTTTTCGCGAAAACATACTCCCGGTCTCTCCTGCCTAAAGTAAAACATGTTGCGGAAAATAAAATTTCGTTTACGAGTTGGAGAAGTTGTATTGATGCGGTTTTCACCCGAAACCAACATGCCCGTATTTTTCATTATGCGTGCTTATCGCGGGGATTCGAACGAACTAAATACACGTTTGCCCGAGTGTCGCGGGGAACAATGAGTTCCCGCCGATCCTTGTAGATCAGGACAGTCTTTTGTTTGGATTTGAAACGAAAATGTCAGGTTGCCTTTCTTTTATGAGTACGTGGTACTGATACGCGGAAAACAAATCCGACGCGAGTCATTTCCAAGTTTTATCGCGAGAGCTTCAGAATTTGCATCGCTTGCTGCGATTTGCAGCCGGAGTTGTTTGTGATCTGCTGTTGATGTATTGTATCCACGGCGATACTCAGTGAAAATATCCCTTTGGAATGGATGTACGACGGTTATTATTTCCTAGAATATGTTTTGCGTATGTTATAGGAACAATGGTGGCTCATTATTTTCTACGGCGATGCAGCGCAAAGGCCAACTTCTGTGAGCATCCCATCAAATGAGAATGATGTAGCCATAAGGCTGCATTAGAAGTACTGTTTTCAAAAGAATGTCTCCTGTTTTTTGCATATATATGTATATGTATGTGATTGTTTTATTCCGATTCAGACATTTTAACAAGAGATTTTTCAGGTAATCCATTTTTTCCTGTTTTGAAATTCGCCAAAAGACTGCTGAATTATCACTATGAATAACTTAAATGTTTTGGCGGTAAAAGTCTTTGTTTGTAGTGATAAAACAAGTTCTTCCGTATTTGAATATGATTTAGCTGAGAATTACTCGCAAAAAGTTTGAAAACTTCCTTACGGGTGCTATGGTTACGAGCTTTATTATTAATCTTGAAATTTGATTTTCACGATTACAGTAAAACTTTGAAGGAGGTAAAAGTAATTCGGAGGGAATCAAGTATATTATGGAAAATATTTCTTCGGAAAAAAACTATTCTATACATTTGTATCCTACTTCTTTTATTTTTATANAAGGCAGACTTTATGTAGCCGTATGAATATTCAGAGGCTACTGATCTCGGATTAAGCCCTTTCACCTCAAATATCCACTTAGCCTGTTGCTACCTTCATCCCCATCTCGATCCCATCCACTCATTTCAATGAAAAGCGTCAGCAAAAGAAGAAAGATTAGGAAACTGATATGTTGATTACGTCGAATTCCCTTTCCAACAGTTCCTATAATTTTACGCGGGACATTTCTGCTACATAGCTTTATCGATCCCTATCGTAATGGGGACTCCAGTAGGGGTTATCTCCGTTCGGCTTCCTTAGAACTTAAACCTGACATCCCCAAATCACTTTAACCGCAAAAATCACAAGCGTGCAAATATCGGCAAATATTTGCACTGAAGCAGAATTCAGTCAAATACTGTGACCAAATGAGCGCTGAAACATAAAATCGTCCATATCGTTGGTCCCGATAAACACAGATACAGGGATTCTAATATTAATATTTCTAACTTTAATTTTAGTAATTAAAAGTATGCAGAAATGAATGACATCAAAATTGATGTTATCTTTCTTGGCGATAAGCAACTTAATTCCTGAAATTATATAATTATCAAAAGACAAAGCTTGAAAAGTAGTCGTTTTCTGAAAAATCAGCAAGTGAATCGATGAGTTTTTAAGAATAATTTCTTCTTCTTTAAATCATTTTATATTTATTCACTTTTCCTCAGGAATAATGCATGCTGAAATTTTTAGTATGAATGATCATTGAGACCATAGGCAATCATTTGGTATGTGCTATGACTTCAAGATCAGCAGCATTGATTACAGAATATAAGCGATCGCCAGATACAAAACAGCAGATATTGATCGGAATCCGTCTCACGTAGTGAAGGCAATTCCATGAAATTCTAAAAATCACGTCACCCTATGAAAGACATAAGAATCCAAACCAGGAAATTAAAGCCAGATCTCTCTCTCCCCTTCCCTCAGAGATTTTTTAATAGACCTCCGAGTCTATCACACTCCGAATCCTTTTACAACACTTTTCACGTCCTCGGCACGAAACAAAGGCGCCGTTCAAGCGTGGATTTCTATTGATCGACGATCCTTTTTCCCTCTATCCGTCGTGCAAACGTTCCATAACGCGGACGCCGCCTTTTGAAACATAGTCGCAATTAGTTTAACCACGATCCGAACGAGAGATCTCGCAGCCGATACGGCTTTCACTCTCTCTCACTCCATCTAGCAAAGTCTCTGCAGACGTCACTATACCTTGGAGCCAACAGTGCTCTCCGCCGTCGAAGGTGCCGCGGCAATCACGCGTCCTCAAGGGACGTGCTCCGGAGGACGGAAATACAAGAGAAGGATGGTTAAGGGGAGAGATCCGTAGATGAGTGAGGAGATGAGAGAACTGACTCAACCTTATTCCGATAGACCGCGGTTCTGAGAAAAGAGAGCGTGTCGAACGATCGAAGATGAAGGATAGGTGCTCACAATAATAAGCCGCGGATGGTTGGAGATCGTAAACAATGAAATGGGTTATTAATGACGAGAGGATTCCATCGGGAAGATGGACTGCCTCGGGTTTCTTTCGCTATCTCGACCTCTTTAAGACGCCCTTATTTTTTGTTGTTGTTGTTTTCTCTTATTCGGGCGGTAAACAAACGGATAGGGAGCAGATTTATGAAGGAGAAAGTATATGAGGAACATTCTGACTTCGGCTGATATTTTTTCGTGTGGATAGAATGCGACGCAAGTGGGCTGGAACGAAGGGATATTGTTATTCAGGGTGGTAAAGGAAGAAAAGGGGCTTGAAAGGGTAGGGGACTGATATAGCACACAGAAAACATATGAAATGCTTGTGCCTATGTAATGGTGATTAAGACATGATTATGAAACAGTGTGATGTTTATTTAGTATTTCCATTAACTTTCTGTATTGTGCGTATCGTAATAAATATAACTTTATTACGTGACATATGAGTGACCATATTTGGAAGTAGGCAGAAGGAAACCAATATTTACACTCTCAGAAATAAAATCGACTTTTCACGAGGGTGTCATCGTCTAATTTTTGCATATACAATTAGATGCCTTTGGTTTCATAATACGAATTTTGCAAAATTCCTTCTCCTAATACGCAAGCTTTGGTAATTATTTAGATTTTACGGGAATTTCAGAAGATAGTGCTGTCTAGGATCTCGCAAATTTGTCTCTCTGGTTTATTTCAGCTAGAAAATGCGAGGTTAAAATCGTCCGTAAGGTAAGACTATTTTTTGTTTAAGTTTTGAATTTTTTTCTGCTAGAGCTATAGGCAGGATGGTAAACGGCAAATCCTGTGAAAATCACCAGGATCGTGGAATGTTTACTCAATTACTTCAGATGAGGATAGAAGTAAAAACACCCCATAAGTTGGGATTCGTTTCATTTCCAACCAATCCTATTCGTCTTTGTATCTCTTGCGGAAGATCGCGCAAAAATTTCCTCCTCATATCTATCAAGTTGGAACACAATCTTTATAGGTTGACAAGGAGTTGGCCTGTGTTCGCAAATAAACACAAAGGAAAAGAGTGGTACACAGTATATTATAAAGGTTGACGCTGGAGAGTTAAACTCGTGAAAAAGTTAGCTCTCCCCATCCATCACGCCTCGGCGAGAAAAGAGAGAGTAGGAAGAAGAAGAATGGGTCTCCCTCGAAAAACGAGCGCTCCGCGGAAATAAAAAGATACGCTGGGGGAAGAAGACTCCCTTACGGATCCAAGTTACAGCGGCTGCAAGCAACCTTTATCGGAAGTAGCATTGTCTCCGAGACTCCACCGCATCGTATAAGGCCCACTCCATCCTCTCTATTTGACCTCACACTTTCATTCCGTCATTTCACCGACCACTCGGCCTGTAGCCAGGAGTTCGCCATTCCCACACGATTTCCCCTAATATCCTCATCCCCACGAGAGTTTATCCCTCGCCTTAATCCCCTCCCAGATGCCAAAAAGACTGCTCCTGGAACCTCTTGCCCACGCCCACACAATATCCCCAACCCACCGGCCCTGTCACCATGGTGACGATGGATCTCCATGCATCCCTCCCGCAGATTCAATGCCCCTCCGCCCCCTCCAGCCTCCGGTTGCTATGGCGACAGAGACAACCTCCTGTGTATCGAACGAGCCATTCGCCTAGTAAGCGAGCGCCTCCACCCCCACCTGCCCCGCCTCGCTCTCTCTCCCTCTAACCGCCACCTAACCACCCCAATTCCTTCTTCCCTCCTTCCACTTTATCTCGGTACCCGCGGCTCTTGGAAGAAAACCAGGCAAATCGGGTTTCATGCCCTTTCTCTTCCACCTTATCCCGTCGCTTTCCTTTTTCCCCCCAAAAATGGCACTTTTACGCGAAGAAATGCTCGACATCCAAGTGCATTTTAGAGCCAGTTTCCGGTTACCACTACACTGGGAATGGAAAAGCCTATCTCCTACTCCTTCAATACGTGTATCTCGCTCCCTTTGTTTCCTCGGCTTGAATGGCTTCGAGTACCTTCTAATTTACATGAGTCGTAAAAAGGCTCGTAAGATTTACATTTTATCATCGGTGAATTGAGGATATGAGCCTTTAAGATCGGTTGCCTCCTGAACTGATTGAGGATTTTCTTCCTCCTCATTTCTTTCACTATGAAATTCACTTGTAAGGCAGACTTCCGAAGACATTGAAATAAGCTTTTCATTTTAGCTCTCCTCTGCAGGAATACATCCAAGACATTATTTTATTTTTTCTAAAAGTAAAAAATAATAATCCAGAATTTCTCACCCTTTTCCAGCGTACCTTTCATATGAGGCAGTGCCATATGCTTTAACTAAGCATAGGTGGAAATGTCAAGAAAGAATTTCATAGAATAACTATTAAGTTAATGAATATTTATGCTATAAAATTTAAATATTTATATTTAAATATATATTTCATCGTATTATAACAAACAAGTAGAATTATTAAGTATGAAATTCCCTTATTTCCAAGTATAGAAAAATCAGTCAACTTTATAAGGTCGAACCAGCTGTATTAGAGATCGGAAGTCATATTTTAATAGCAATCTTATTAAAAATACCTTGTCCTCATGCTACTCTAAGATGTATGCTGTTTACGCTGGAGGTCAGAAGGTATTGTTTTGTCGGAACTATATACATCCTAAGTAATGAACCACTTTGGTGACTGAGTTATAACCGAATTCTGTCGACCGCTCGATAAAACCAGGATGGCCGACTCACTTCCGCCCCATATTTACGGCCTCGACGCATTTTTAACAACCCCTTAAAAAAATATTTTTTTAACGACGACATCTTCCGGCATCAATTCAATCGTCGAAGGTTTTCTTTAACACTCGTCCCTCTTTATCTTTCACCGATCCCTTAAAGTCGTTCAAAATTCCTCCGCCTCCCCTTATTTCTTTCTCCCCCGCAATATTTCCATTTTGTGAAGCATTACTCAATCCCCCGCCTAATCACATCCTTGGCTGCTTTCCCTCTCATCCGTATAAGAGAAGCCACTTAATTTGTGTTTTATCAACCCCTGAGTTCCCTTCCCAGATTCATGAAGGCTGTATCCAAGGACCCCTACTCTTTTCGTACCCCCTTAGACCTGCCTCTTTCTTTCTTCCCTTTTTTCTCATCCAAATCCGAAACTCTTTGCTTGCGTCTTGTCCCAGCCCTCGAAAACGCTTTCGGAAGAAAGACTTATGGCTCTGTGTGCCAGATTCAAAGGAAGGGGAAATCGGAATGGCGAGGCAATGGTTTGGCGTACGTACTGTTTGAGAGGGGTTATATATGCGAGAGGGAATTTTCTGGGTGTTGAGAGGGTGGGAAAGAGATGGGACGAAAATATTCTGCTTCAATTTCGTCCTACGCACCCTTATTATCCTGTTAGTGGTTCCATCTCGCCTTCATAGTGATGCTTTATAGTTTAGAAGACGAGGCCCGTACTTTTAAATTCATCCCAAACGAGTCTCTCTCCCTCTATTTCCTACCATTTATTCGCTCTCCTCTGCTATAAGTCTTTCTCTTCATCGTGGGTATGATACCACATTATTCTCTCAGCTCTCTGCGGGTCCTAATTCATTCATATTTTATTGGTTCACTTCGCTAATCGTCATGCTGCCGCCGAAATCATTTCAAAAAATTTTGGAGAATTTATATATCTCTGTAAAATTAAATTTCGTAGGAAATGTTTCTTGTCCTTATGGAAATAAAGAAATTTGTATACTTTATACTTTAAAATTTAACTTTCAGAATATCACCTGATCTCATGCAATGCTTTAAATTATTGGATTTGTAAATGTTTTAGAAGGGCCCTCTTAATTTAAATACTTAAATAACTTAATTAGGGCTTATTCTTAATTTTTTTTCTGTCGATATATGGGTAGATTCAAATACTACTCCATTTAAATACCACAAATTGAATAGAAAATCCAGAAAATATAATTTGTCTGAAAATTGTATCATACTGTATATTCTTATAAGAATTTTATGAATATCAGTATAGCATAATCACAATAGTAAGCATAGGAGGGAATAAACTTTACCGCATTACTTTACTTAGCGCATTAAAAATGAAATGTTTAATTTTAATGGACTGAATTTTTCGATTGCATTACTTGTAAATTCAAAGAAGATATTTTCTCGTGTTCGATAAAAATCGATGATCGCTACGCTGAAAATTTTGCCTTTCTGCGTTCGCGATTTCCTTTCTAATCCGACCCTTCAACTTCATCGCTGAAAAAGAATGAAAATTCTCCCTCCGAAACTTCGCCGATCTTTCTTTATTTCTCTCCGTTTCGAAAAGAGAAGAAAACCTCGATTTCTTTCTCCTCACCTAATTTCCGGTGACCTATCTTTCCTCCCGATTCCTCCTCACCTACCCTCCGGCCAAAATCCCTTCTACCTGTTTCTCCCTCTATCTTGCCAACCAATCTCCGAGCAGACTCCAGAAAACGTCCTGCCACTCACAATTCCCTTAATTAGCCCCGCCGCCACTAACTGCGTGAAAGGACGCGGTTTTCGGGCCGCTAAAAGAGGAACGCAAGAGAAAAGAAAGAGTTTTAAGGGGAAAAGGGATCGAGGAAAGAGCAGTGGGCGTTGGTGTGCTGCCCCATCAATACTATTCTATGGCGTCATTCGGAGCTTGACAAGGAGATAGCGCGTGTTATATCGTTGTCCACTAAAGGTCTGACCGGAAGAGATCCTTCAAAATCACAGTTCGAATTAATTCCTCTGTTCCGACCGGCCTTAAAAAACTTTGTTACCCTTCTTTCCTTATCGAGCAAAAATCTTTCGGTTCTTGGAGCTCTGTTAATCCTGTCACTTTTACCGTTCGAGGAAGGAAACAAATCGCCTTCGGTTTATTTAGGTGTATCGTTATGATCTTGTCCTTTGCCTTTTGTTCGAGCATAAAGTGTCTGCATGTGTTCCCTGTTAAATGGTCTTTACCTCCGACCTATTGGTTTAACTCTTTTTATAATTGGTCATGTATTGAGAGGAAGCTTTATCATTTATTTCGTTTTTACTTTTGGGAGTCCTTATGTTTAGCATCAGCGACTAAGAACGCAGTCATTTGACATAATTTCAGTATTGAAATCCTTTGATGAGATTAATGGTCAAATATTAGTACAGTAATCGATAATTTTCATTTTTTAATTAACTTATGATGTGTTGATATCTCATCGTATTTGTTTCTTAATTGAGAGTACATTGGTGATTAATTTCCCACCGTATCGAATCTGCTTTCTAACCCATGGATATGTTTTTGAACTTATTTTTACTAATGATAATTTACAATTTTCCTGATTTTAGAATGTGATGTATAATTTTTATACCATTTTACAGACTTTTCATTTGTTTACTACGAAACGTAGCATGAGTAGTTCTATCTATTTTTGAAGAGAATTACAAAGTTTTTCTTATTCTCTTCTGTTATGGCCTTCCACGAAGTAACGCCTAAACACGTTGATTTTATATATATCTATTTTTGACAATTTTCAGTAGTGTCATAATCAGAAGTACTTAGGCGTTCATTGCAGTATATGTCTGGTAGTATTCGGCGTCCTCCAGGAATCATGCAGGAATGCACTCTTTAAGGCAGACTTTATGTAGCCGTATGAATATTCAGAGGCTACTGATCTCGGATTAAGCCCTTTCACCTCAAATATCCACTTAGCCTGTTGCTACCTTCATCCCCATCTCGATCCCATCCACTCCTTCATCCACTTAAACGAACCGCGTTCTTCTCATCTTTCCCTCTCATCGTCAGAAACCCTCCACCATCTTATACAACTCCATCTCTCCTCTGCATCCTTCGCTTTATCGCATGATTACCCGCCGCTTCGAGTGCCGCCTTTTCAAAATGGCGGACGGAATCGAGAAAAGGAGAGAGAGAGAGGGATACAGTTTATCATCCTTTTTTCCTTTTAAAGGGGAAGGATATTGGGACGAAGGAAGGGGGATAAGGAGAAGGAAAAAAGCGACGGGGGAGAGAAGGAAACACAAACCTTTCCTGCGGATAAGACGGATGGCCGTGGAACACATTTGAGTCGAAATTTTTTGTGCGTATGGAAGAGTGGGTGGGGTAGAGAGGGGAGGAGCACTGGTTGGATGGGGGAGGCTTTTTTGGGTGGGGAGGGTGGCTCCATGGGTTCCTAATGCGGCGAAGTACGAATGAAGCGAAAGAATCTGGTGATTGGAAGGAGTTGGGAAGGGAATAAAGGGTTTGGTAGGTGGGAAGGGATTTTCGGGGAGAGCCCCAAAACGTTGAGAGAGGTCATTCCATTCATCTCCATCCGAACAAAGGCGAACAAACTAGCGCCAACAATCGAAGCGAATCGCTTTCTCGGTGGGAAACGTATTGATGGGAATCTCCAACACCGGTCGCTTGGGATCTTTTCGCCCCTCCTCTTTCTCTCTCTCCCTTTTCTCTTCCTTTTTCACTCTTCCAGCATCATCTCCTTTTATCTCTGGCGCACGGAATATTTTCAGACATTTTTAAGGCTATTTGCTTTTAAGCCAGATGCTTAATTTTCGAGCGGGTCGTTTGTTTCGAAATGTATATCGAGTCCCATACGTGGGCGGTGGAGCGTATTTGTCTTCCTTCCACGGCTATTGGACACCTGTTTGGAAGGGAGATTCGAATCTCGACGATTTTTCATTCGCTTTGGTCCTTAAGTCATCTTCTTTTTTATTCCGTTCGACGTATCGACCCGTATCGATGTGTTTTAAAACCTTCGGGTACATTTGAAGGATGCTAAATGAGAAAGGATCTGAAACAAAAGAGACCTTTGCGAGGATGAAGAAAGCTTAAGAAAATATCCCATGACGTAACATTTGAAAATAATTATCGTCGATGACACAATTCTGCTTGTTTTCTTTTTATCACATTCTTACGAATAAAAATGTTTTGTTGAAAATACGCTTAAGTGCCGTATATGTAATAGTCATTACAAATCAAGGGGTCGGCTAATTGTGAATGGGGAAACTCATCTATGAAAATAATTACTGATTATTTCACGGTTAGCCTTTTACTGCTCTTCCTGCTTCTTCTCTGTTTTAAACAAATAGTAGTGTTAAATGCCTCATTGCTCTTCTCATCGCCTGATTTTTCTCCAAATGTAGTAGCAAGATAATGATTATTTAAAAAATATTCTTCAAATTGAGGATTTAGTACATAATTTAAATCGAGGAATTAATACATCACATCAGCTAGGTTCGTTAAGAGAGGGCCCAAAAATGTTTTACCTGCAAGTTGGACGCTCTCTTCGATTGCAAATATTTCGCCACTAATTCCTCGTTCTACTTGAAACTAAGAGGGGGAGGGCGGATACCACGGACTCTCTCTCCCTCTTTCTGCAAAAGCTGTAAAATATATTTTACATCTTTTATAGAAAACTATAAACAAGTTTATTCAATCTCACATTTCCCCTTTTTTGAGTTCGAGTTTTACACACCCTCTGTGAAAAGATGAAGAAAAGATTGCGCTTGCACCGCCATCGATCTTGCCATGAAATAAGGGAGTAAAGGGTTAAGACTCTCGAAGAGTGGGACACTGTATGGGGTGAGGAAGAGTAATTCCTCCACTCTTTGCCCATAAAAGGAAAATCTGAAGCTGATTCTGCTGAATCCTCCCTCAAGTTTTTGTGAAAACGAGTAAGTTAAAGGGAGAGCGAAACTTAAAACCAGAGAATTCTAATCAGACGAAAATTCTACGCTCGCTTCAAGAAGTCCTTCCCCGCGTCCCCCAAGGGATCCGCCGCCGCAGAAAACTTGCGCCGAAAAACCCCCTCTTAAAGAGGATGGCTAAAAAACTACCTCTTGATGGAGGCGAGAGAGGGGTTCCACTTATTTTTTTGCGGAGAGAGGAGGAAATGATGCGAAGGAGAAGCGGAGAGAGAAGGCGGTGAGGGTGGAAAAAGGTATTCATTCGAGACTGGGGAGTGTTGGTTTTTTGGGGAGGGACTGGGATTAGAGGGGAAGAGCAGATACGGAATATGCGGAGAAAAGGGGCGAGGGATATGGTGAGGGAATAAAACGAAACGACGAGGAGTAAAACAAAGAAAATGGCTGCCGTCGAGAGGGGAGAGATAGAGGAAGAGTAAAAAGATGGAAATGAATATCTACTCGAAAGAGAGAATGAGAGAGGGAAGTTAGCGAGTGAAAGTTAAGTGATTTCTAGAGAAGGGCGCGTGCTGGGAATGCGAAACTGGAAGTATTGGAATTGGCTAAGGGAGATTCGGTGATAAACGAGAAGAGAGGTATTAACGAGAGAATCTAGGAGGCAAAATAAGCCAGGATGGAGAAAAAATCAAAGGAGGAATCTTGGAAGAAGACGTCGATTAGAAATAGGGCGAAATTAAAGAGTGAACTGGAGCAAAAAATATCGGGCGTGAGAGTAGAGGTGTATGGAGACAGAGAGAGAATTAAAGTTGAGAAAAAGCGCCAACCAGCGGGAAAAAGACTGGGCGTCTGGATGAAGGGGAGAAAGAGGTGGCGAAGCGTAGAGAAGAGCTCTTTAATAGGGGGTGAAACCACTCTACCCATCATCACGTCCACCCTCTGCATTCCCTCCCACACTCCATATAGGCTCCCCTCTCCCTCCTTAAGATACAAGTAACCCCGGGCACGCCCATTCCCTTCTCATCCTCTGTCTCTTCATCCCGATCGCGTGACAGAGAAAAACGCAATGGCAGAGTTCTTCGGGAGGAGGTGCTTAAAGAGAAGGGGAGGATGCAGGTGAAGGAATAAGAACGGGCGCGTGAAAGGGATGATAAATCAAAGGTCCTCTTTTTTGCGAGGAAAGCCAAAAATGAAAGGAGGAAAATTCTGCTAGTTCCGGAAAAATATGCAGAATCCGAAAGAGGGGAGGCGGGGGCTTAAAAGCGCGGGAGAGCGATCGAAGAAATAATTTCTTCAGAGAGATGGTTCCAATCAACGTTACGTTTTCTATTTTTTTGGCTGTGAGAAAACGGGAAATGTGCATTTTTTCCGCGTTTGTAGGGAATCACCATGAAAGCTTTCTTTGCCATTATGTCCGCCGTCGTCTCGAAAAATATCCGAGCAACTGTAGAAAAAAAGGAATCGAGGAAGAGTGCTCGCATTGTACATGGCGCTACAAGAGATTGAGGCGGAGCGTAAAAAAGAACAACGGATTTCGCCTTTGTGCCGTTTTAGGTCGAGGGAGTTATCAAAACGAGATGAAAAAATAGAACGTCAAACTTCCGGACTGAATCCGCTTCGGGGAAGAAGATAGGAGTGGAGAGCAGATGAAATTTGCTCTCTCTCTCGTCTTGTAGCAGAAGAGGGGATCTCTTGTGGAGAAGATGGGTACTTGAGTTAACAAAACAAATAAAATCTCTATCGAGAAAGCCAATAAGAAATGGATGTAGAAGAACGAGTCATGGAAAAAGTTAAGAGTATAGAGTTTGGTTTTGGGAGGAAGGTGAATAGAATCGAAGAAGTATAATTGGGTAAGGGAAAAATGTTTGGGAGCAGGTCACCCTCGTAGTCATCTATAGGATTGTCATTGAAAGATTCTGAGTTGAAACAACCTCAGGAGACAAGTGTAAGGGAACAGTCTGTTTAAGGTAGTGGAGCAAATATAATACGAAAGAAAATGAAGATACTGATTAGGAAATTTATGTGGTGTTAATTAGAAATAATAGTGCCTTAGTAAAGGAACTTAATTGCCCAAGGAAGAATGGACTTGAAAAAAGTCTGACGGGACCGGAAACCCGGTCCCGTCAGACGGGACAAAGTCACCCATACCCGTTTTCCTTTGAACTTAATTGCGTCAAAATGAACTTCGAGATCATATATAGAATATTTTCACATGGCTACTCGCTTTAACTCCAAATATAACTAATAAGAATCTGAAAAGATATTATTTTCAACGTTTTCAAATTTTCTCATATTGAATTCAGAAATTTCGGGCCTTTGTTCTCCTTTTCTTGAAATTCTTAATATGTGCCTCTATTTCTTAAGTTACGATTTACTTTCTTCTCGGGTCTACCAATCCGAGGTACGTCATTAAATGTGAGTGTGAGCTCCTAAACCGCTTTGTTTTCTGAAACAGTACAAAAAAATCAGGGAATACAATTGACGTATGAAAACATTACTCAAGTTCTCCCAATTCCTTCTTAGCTATGTTTACTTTTGTGATTTCCACAACATTTCCACTAATTTTATCGTTGAGGGACCCGTAAATTAGGCAAAGGAACCGATCCGTTTATAAATCAAGCAGAACATTGGATAGAAAAAGACGATATAGGGAATTCAAAGAAAATGGATGGAGAGAAGTAGAAAAAGAATTGTGGAGAGAGAGGAGTCAGACGTAGCGAAAGAGAGAGAAGGGATAGTGTGGGGTGGAGTTGGGGGGTGTTTGGGTTGGGGGAGGATATATCAAAGTGACAGGCGAAGAGGAAGGCTGAGGAAGAAGGTGAGTTGGCCGATGGGGAGGTAGGCTACAAAAAGAGAAGGAATAGAATAAAAGGAGAGAACATCTTAGAGCGATTCGACCGCTTTGTATGGCAAGAGAAGTAGGAAGTAAAGCGTGTGGATTGACCATTTTATGATGATAAATTGGGCACTATAATTACCATGGCATACTCTATTCGTTCTGTTTACCTTCACGACTCTCTTTCATAGAAATGTCGACTTATTTTTCTCCATATTTCACCGTTATTACGTGGCTTCCTCGCAATTGCTGCCATTTAATGCCTATAATTAAAGAATTATTGGAAATAACTATCCAAATTTTAACTCATGCACCCCTAGTTCAAAAAGGAAAAAATATAGACATGGGGAATGAAAACTGCGTATCCATAGGTTGTTTTTAATGAACCAGAAATACCACATAGTATTTACACTTTCTATTTTTTTAAACAGAACTAGTGCGTATGTAGTTGCGTGTTGAATTTTTCCTTTAATAAGTTTCAGTTATTTCTTGTTCTGCTTTGGCTAAAATCTTCCTCTCCTTGAAAGCAGTCTCCGACGGAGCGATTACTCTAATATCCATAGAAAGAGTCATTTGAGTAAAGCCCGAGATTAAACGTTCCATGAGGGTATCACCTGTCGTCCAGGCTTTTTTCTCCTTCCTGAAATTCGCTACCTAATTAATTATCCCTCGTCCTCTTCCCAATCTCAGATTCGAGCGTTAATAGTCCCGTAAATAGGCGCACGCCAGTCAAGCGAAGGGAAAAAGAAGCAAAAGAAAACTCTCGAGAGCACTTCTAAGGCACACAAGAAGTGAAAGCCGCAGTGCGCACGCTCCATCTCGATTAAGTAAGCTCTCCAACGCCCAGCGAGATACCCGATTGAAGTCTTGCGGAGCATTTCGCGGAAAAGGTAGGTTGCCGTACTCGGTTAACAGGAGTGGAGTGGGGACAATTTCACAGTCTTCGATCTCCTCTCCTTCGTCACCCCCGCGCCATCTGGGTGCGAGGCGCCGCACCCTCTCGTGTCGGCGGAAGCGTCGCTGCGTTCCATTCGAGAAAGAGAGCGGCGCAGAGGTGCGGAGGTGGGCCATGTCGGGACACCTGCGCTCGACCGCTGCTATTCCCAATCGTACATCGGACCTAGTCCGGTCACGTCTTGTGCGCGCCAAGGGGAATGCGCCCTCAAGCCCACTCATTACCACCGAGGAATGTCACGGAGCCCTCGGAAGCCGCTCCCACACACAGTCGAGAGATGCGGACGCGCTCAAATACGAGCAAAAAATCGATTAATCCGATGAAAATACTGCGTTCTGCTTGCAAGGGAGGAAATATGCGGTGTCTTTACTGCCACTTGAGCTTTTCAAATCCATATTTCATAGAAGGAGTCGTTAAGAGAGAATTATATGGCAAGAAAAACTGTTACAATCAATTACATTTTTTTCTGAGTTATGTTAGCTGAATAAGAGAGATAATCAATCTGAAAGTCCTCAACCGTTGTAACTCAGATGAAAACGTGGCCTTAATTTACTAATCATTTCAAGGAGGGAAGCAATGGAAATGTTTACAATACATACTTAAATTTACAAAGTTGATTATGGTTGAGAATTCGTTCGACCATGAATGTATGCGAAAATTGTGTAACTAAATAAAAGGAGACCCTTTAACTTCAAAAATAACCGAAATAGGAAACATTATTTGAGTTGAATGAAAAATATATATAGGATATACATCAAGGCTATAGCCGTTATTTGATTGAAAACAGCCAATTGTTCATATTATTACAAATTAGTATAGAATATTTTTAGTGTATACAGAAATTTACACAATTACTTTTGGCTGTGCAATCCATTCACCATAAAGTTATGGAAACATAATGTCGCTAAAGTGAAAGAAACTTTTTAATTTGAGTCATTGTGATTTTAGCCAGCATGAAAATGTCATTGACCACTTTCGCGTTTCATTTAATTGAAGTAAAGAGTGAAAGAGATGTTCAATGGAGCCTTGCTCTAACCCATTGATTCATGTAATCCTAATGCTTCGGGTTCGCGAGATGAACAGCTGGACATTGGTAATTGGGCTCCGCTAAATGATGTGCTAAGTGGGACTCGAACCAAGTAAATACGAGATATGGGAACGGATACGTTTCCAAACAAGGAAACGCTGATGTACAAAAAGTCCCACTCGTATCTTGAATCAGAAAGGGTCGTTCTTTTCATTTAATTGCGTCTCAGTCTCTCTCTGCAATGGAACAAATATCTACAAGGATAAGTTTGAATTGACTGTAGAAAACACCCGCACATTTAACGTAGCGAGCGAAGACTTGGGCAAAAATCGACTCTTTCCTCAAAGCGCTATCATGTTATATATGATGTTGGGAAATGCAATGAAGAAAACGCTTAATGTTTGCTTTTTTCCGCTCATTAATATTGATATGGGGTTCGCTCTATCCATCTTGGGAACGAAATCGCCTTTCGTACAATGTAAGTACAGCCGTTAAAACCCCTTAAGAGGTTTGCGTTGGAGCATAACGAGTGATCATACTCAAACTAATGCAATCAAAAGATGAGGTTAAAAGAATCCTAATTTGGATTTCAAAGGAGTCGAAGCTCTTTATTGGATTTTTTTGCCGAAAGATTTTTATTCTTAGTATGTTTCAAACAATTTATTTTCTTTTAGAAATGCTTAACGTAGTTTGCTAGTTAAATATCCCTATGTAGCTCATAACGGTCGTATTCGTATTTTTCTTATTTTGAAGTGTTTAATGTTATATTAGCTGGACGACTTCCGGATGTGTGTTGGTCAATTAACCTGTGATTCACGCTCGGTGTTCAGCTTTAATCTTGGTATGTTGACTTTTAACAAGTTGATACCATAATCCAATGATTATGCTAAATGTTACTCCAGTAAATTTCGTTGCTATTTGTGTGTTTTTATCTCTTATTGCAATTACAATGGACATAATATATGATTTTGCAACAGATGGATTTTAAAATTGAAATAATTTCCTCTTTATTGATTGTAATCGATTGTTCATGCTTTCCACCTCAATCAACCACTGTTGATCTGGAACTGGAAATTCTCTCTACTAGAAAATTATCGCTAATGGAATTTTATTTTTATGAATGTATCAGGAAAATCATTTCCGTTAAATGTTTACAAGGTTGATACGTTTTTTAACCTGTGGGCGTATATATGCATATTCCAATATTTTCAAACTTACAACTGACTTTTATAATCAAATCCGAATATTTTTAGCTGTTAACTTTGAGCTTTCAGCTGTTAATTTTCTGGTGGTAAATCTGTTGATAACAAATGACCTTTTTATTTCCTTTAGGACAAGAAACTCATTCAATTCTTTATTTACTAATAGAATTTATATACTGTTTATAATCTTAATATTTCATTTATCTTAATCTTTATAATATCTGTTTTAATCTTATAAATGTTTCAAGAAATGGAAGAGAGGGATACTCTATCTTAATCTCGCCCGATTTAAGATATTTATTCATCTATTTCTTAGTAACGTTTATTTCCCCATCATCGATTGCACTCCCGCCCTACCTCTATCACATGTTAGCCCACGGGAAGATTGACAGACGGTAGAAAGATACAGAGTAGGAGAGCTGAAAAGAATAAGCAAGATAGGGGAGAAGTGTGTGATGGACTTCCCTCCTTGCACTCAGCCACCCCCATTCTCGCCACTTCCATAGGAGCTCCCCCTCTCAATCATTTTCGCATCCATTCACTCGCTTTGGAAGAAGGATGATCTGTAGGCATTTTTGGTCCCCTCGATCGCTACTTCTCAGGGGGAACCAAGACCTACCTAACTTCGCTCTCTCGCCTCCCTCCCTTTCAAATCCATAGCCTAATCGATCGCTTTTTAAGGTTTTAGGCCTCGCAGTCCAATACGGCCAGTGCCTGACTAAGGCTCCCATAAAAATGGCGGGGAGAGGGAGCGGCTGTTGTATGACAAAGTGAATTGGAGAATGAGATTTGTATTGTAAAAAGATGTCGGAGCAAAGTTTTATTTTTAAAGGTCATCCACGAGAGTTTGAGAGGGATATTTCGTAGTCATGCTCGAATTCGTCTTTTTTATGGCTCTTCGATCTTACATACTGCGCCAAGTGTTTTAAGAACTGGTAGCTTTTATGACGGGAGCAAGGAAAGCCCGTTCAAGTCGGCTGGTTCGTAGAACAGCTTCCTACCAGATTCGGTGGTTTTATCAAATTCTCCCGTGTTGTAAGCGCTGTTAAGGAGCGGATAATTAATAGATTAAGGGCAATATAAAAGGCATAAATCGCGAAATTTATGTCGCTGAAATCATGAGAGGAAATTTATTATCGTTCCCTTTATTGCTCAACCACTTAACTACCATACAGTTTTGCGTATATACACGGAATTGCTTTTAAACAGTCGTAATTACTTCATCACCGAGGGCTTCCGTTTGACTTTGACCGAGTTACCTTATCTATTGACATTTAAGTTAGGCCTAAAAACTAAAGGATTACTTAAGCATGTATGTAAGTCCTTTTAACATGCGATGTTGCGAAAAATATGCATTCCTCGCTTAAAATGAGGAAAATGGGGAGAATTTAAATAATAAGTGCGGGCTGAATTATTTTCTTAATTACCTCCTTTCGTAGAATACTCGTAGAGGCCAATAAATTTGCCTAAAACCACTCTAATAATTTCCAGGGATGACATTTTGATTCAGAATAATCAAAGACACCATTTTCTTCTGCTCGCCCGCAGTTACGGCGCCGGATACGACTTGGCCGCTCGGCGGAAGAACGCGACGCGGGAGTCGACGGCGACGTTGAAGGCGTGGCTCAATGAGCACAAAAAGAACCCATACCCAACGAAGGGAGAGAAAATAATGTTGGCCATCATAACGAAAATGACTCTGACGCAAGTGTCCACGTGGTTTGCGAACGCGAGGAGGAGGCTGAAGAAGGAGAACAAGATGACTTGGGAGCCGAAGAACAAAGCGGAAGATGAAGATGACGATGGGGCGGGTGGAGGCGGTGGTGGTGGCGGAGGGACGAACCTCTGCTCGTCGGACGCAGAAGGCGACGGCGATGACCTGAAAGACAAAGACGACCTGCTCATGATGGACGAGAAAATGAAGAGGGACAAAGGTGAGCGGAAATATATTTCTTTTAGATGCTTAAATCAGTGCATAAATGTGCATGGAATTTTATACACCGCTTAGCTTTTTATTTTGGCAGAGATCATTAGTTACCAATATTATGTAAATGATTGGAATTTCCTTAATAATATACTATTTATGGAATCGGAAGAAAAGTGGTCAAAGAAAAATCTTGAGACATTGAAATTAAAGATATTAGGAAGATTTATCATAGATGGGAAAGATTTCTCGATTTTAGCAGATCGCATATCATTTAGCATATCTTGAGTTAAAGCTCTTGAACGTTTGGATTTGTTGTTTTGAATTGTCTTCCGAGGCTTAGAATCAAATTCAGTTTTAAAGACAGACCTTATTCCCAAGAACTTGACCGGAAAATGCTTAAGTACCTAATTTACACTTCACAAAGCATTTGAAATATCATTTGATTTCCTACATCGCATTCGTATACAATAATTTCAGTTTCAATTTGATTATTATAATTATGAACTTAATAGTTTTAAATGTATGAATAGAGCTATCTGAGAATGGCATTCAAAACGATTAAATCGGAATTTTTCTTATCAAACCTATAATTTCCATTAATTTTCCCCAGTACCTTCTATTTTTACGTATGAATCATTTCTGTTAAAAGCCTCAGGTCGCCTATAATCCATAATTTTTTAGCCGTTTACAACGAAGACTAAGAAAATTAGGATTCTTCAATTACTCAAGCCGTAAGTAATATTCTCATTTCACTCTGATGCGGTTAACTATATCCTCTTCATCGTGAAACGATAGTCCTATTTTCATATATTTCTGAGGATAGTACCCATTCGACTTTTAGTTGCTTCATAGCTACATTCCGAAGATGAATGGTATCTGGAATGGCAATGGAATAATTTATTTTCGGACCACCAACTTAAATAAATGATCTTATCTGGGTTGGAAATATGTGGTGGGAATCAAGTGTCAATATCCTTGGCAATGTGTGTGGCAGAGTGACTCTGTCATTTAGATCGTCCTAGTCGCATTTTACGGTAGCTGAATACTCGATACAAATTATCAAAGACGGCCGATCGGAATGCGCTGTATTCATTTGATAAATGACGAAGCACTATTCGCTATGGCATCGTTATCTAGTGAGAAATGCTCGTATAACGTATGATTACATATAGGGAACGAATATCTATGTAATAAAAAATATTTTGATGCAGCTTTTGTTTAAATTAAAAACAACGGTTAATATATATCTAGGATTTGAAAGCATATTTCTAATTATAAAGGTAAAATGTAATTCTTAACACTGTCATTGCTTTTTTAAACTAATCTGAATCACAAGCGCATAAATTGCTAATATCACATCCGTCTGTATGTCTGTAGAGTACATACGAGCTTAAATAACAAAGCAGATAAAAGTTAATTAAAGCTCATATCAATAAAAATATATATGCATCGTTCTACGAAAAAGTGGGGCACCAATAACTCACCGATATAAATCCCCATTATGGGAACAATTTACCGGGTTTTAATCCCTCCACTCTCATATTTACGGGCTACAAACCTGAAAAATCGGAAATAAACCATCCCCATTCTTTTCTCTCCCCTCCGCAACACAACCGTGAAATTCAACCGCCATTCAATAGCCATTCCGGCCTCAGATATACCAACTCCCTCCCAACCAAAAGCCACCTCTAATCTTACCCCTCGATTCCTCCAAATTCGAATTATGTAAAAAGGGGATGACATATCGCCCCGCGGAATCAACGACTCTTAAATGATTGCAGACGCTTTTCAGAGTGAATAAATCACGGTGCCCCTTCTTTCTCTTCTTCCATCCTTCCCCCGTCGGCCACGCGCAGTTTACCAAGGATTTTATTAGGGGAGGAAGTGGGGAAGGGGTGGTCCTCCCCCCGGCAAAAACACCCGAAGGCGCAACTAGTAGAAGCCTCCCCCCCTTCAACCCTCTCCCATTCACTCCTTCTGTGGCCATAATCAACTTCCTTTTCCATTACAGCCAACCCCTCCGATCTCGCCCATCCATCTCTCGATCCAGCTTCCCTCTCCAGACCGATTCCCTCTCCGTCGAGAAGGACCCCCGAAATATCTCAACCCTCGCCACATTCCCCTTTTACGTCTCTCTCTCTCTCTCAGGGTTCTCTTTCCACCCCTTCAACCCCAAATCTCTCCCAGTCCCTCCTCGACCATTTACCTCCCTCACACTACTGCCAAAAACCCCTGCACCATATTCCCCTTATCCTATTTACCCCTCGTCGCAATTCTCTTAAGAGAATAGGCTGAAGATAGACGACTCACTTTTCTGACACGTTGGACACATTTCATCCAGGATATCATTTCATGGCTATCGGAATTATAATATACGTGTAGGGCTTTCTTGAGTTATACTATTGCATAATATTGGGTGATGTAAATTTATAATCTGAGAATTTCATGGTATACTTTATTTCTCTATGCTTCAATAAGGAAGTTTATCAGTTAAATTCAATTGTAATATGCCACAGAAGATAGAAGATATCTTGGTAACTTTACTTGTACTAACTGGCTCCGTTAATAATTGGTGTTTCAAGTATTTGATGAGTATTCCGTATAGGGGCTAGTTGCCTTATTTAAGGCGAATCGAAGATAATCATGTATGTTACGGAGTTCGATATCGTGAAGGAGTGTCGTTTAGCTAACGCCAAGAAAATGATTTTTGTTATTGACTCAGGAGTTAGTTGTATACTTAGTAATTTGTAATCAATGGTAAAAATGTCATCAATCGAGAAAGAATTTCTACCGCATCACAACATTATCGGTCTTAATAATTTTCTTCAGCATTTTGTGAATCACTTTTCTGACTTACTTACGCAGAAAGGAAAACAACGTTATTATCTTCGAAACAGATTAAAAAATATTTGCAAGTTTTGACCGGAGTGACACTCGAAAGATATGAGTAAATTTTACTCTTGATATTTTCTTTACATGGACTGCTTTAATTATCCGTACTAAAATGTTCAAGAGAATCGATTGCTTTAAGAAATCATGATTTCTCTTCATCAACCAAAGATTTCCAATCAGAATATCAGAATCCACCCTTACGCATACATATCTTTATGTGGATCGGTTAATGCTTCTAAGACATAGCTCACCCTTAATAAGAGAAGAAATGGTCACGAAATAAGTCAGCTAAGGTGGAGGATGGATTCAGTTCAGGGTGCAGTGGGTGCGGTGCGGCGTCGGCTCTGTCTGCCGCATCTCCCCCATCCATCCATTGTTTGCTCCACCGGTTCTCCGAATTCTCACACCCCCAGTTAACCTAGGGAGCCACTCTATCGCACCCTTCCTCTCCCATTAGCCAATAAATCTCCCCTCTGCACCCCTCAATCCCTAACTCTCCCCCTCTCACTCCCACGGTTTCTGCACACTCAATCTTCAATCCTCCCCTATCTCTCATTCCCACACTAACTTTACCCCCCTCGCGAAATGGCCTCTCTATTCCATCTTTCGGTTTCCTCTTTCGCCCTCCGCTTCCTTCCTTCTTGTTTTCCACTTATTCAGCCGTTTTTCTTCTCCGCGCCCGCTCCTTATGGTTCTGGGGGATCTGCTCTTCTGGGAGTGTATCGTTTCGGGGGTAACCTTCCTAGCGTAAAGGACTCGTGATTGGTGGAAGGCTTTCGGAAGAGAATTCAAGGTATACGGAGGGGTAGTTGGAAGAATGATGAGGGCGAATGGAAGGAAGTATAGTTGAGTGTGTTTGGATTGGGTCCGTGATTTAGGAGAGTTGGGGATGGAAGCTGGTTAAATAGATTCTTTCGCTATTGCCACTGAAATTTGTTTGTTGGTTGTACTAAAGAGACTGCCGCTAATGGCTCAAACGGGGGACGTTGACGGGGACTCAAGTGTTTCAGTAGGGAAGTATGAATCACACCAAAGTGCGACGAAGATGATTTATTAATTACTGCTGATTACTGCTTTGGTGCTGTTATTGGACATTTGTTAATCCATTTGCTATGTCCCAATTACAGATTACAACTGTGGACTGTATTTCTTAAATGCAAATAATAGCAGACACCGTCAAATTTGTCAGGGTTATTATAATAATAGGTTATTTTCTTTAAAAATTCTTAATTTACCTTGAGATTTACATTACTGTAACTAATTTTACTTCTAGAATGGGATATTTTCTATTTGAAGGGAAGATAGTTTTAATGGTATCACACGTTTTTCACTTTTTCTTAACTGCGTTGCGTAGATTTTGTTGTTCTATTTTAAACGCTTTCACACTATTAAAAAATAGTCTACTTTCTATTTCAGTCATTCCGTCTATATTATGAAATAAAATCTTAACCTACGTTAAGACTCATCCATATAGCATATTTTCAAGGCAAATTTTGATAAGAAAATATTTCTAAAAGCTCCATTATAAGCAATGACTCGTCAAGTACACATTTTGCAGAAAACCAAGGTTTGCCTAAGGAGACAAAGATAAACACTCCGGGTTGTAGACATCGCAAGAATTAGTAATTTTCTTCCATCCGTAAGCATCAAAACTTCAATGTTTACGCCTCAATCAACTCGGTTGAAGCTTTAACTTCTTTGGAAAAACAATCATCGGCACTTAATGAGCCATCTTGAGTGTTATGGCATTCCCCAAACGCGTGCGCCCATTCAGATATTTTTCTAAGCTCCTCTCCATCCCTCTTATCTCCCTGCTTCATTCAAAACATCTTTTCAACGGGGTACGAGGCACTTATTTACCCCACGCGTCCAGGACCACATTTCTCCCCTTGCTCAACTTCTGCCGCCTCCCCTAAATCCATCGCCCTAAAGAAAGACGTTTTCCCACTCCCCTTCTAACCTCTATTTCCCACTCTCTTCATACTCAAACGATCATTCCCCACTCATTCTCATCCCTTTAGCCTCACGCAGTGCACTACAGTCTCTCTCTTCGCAGTGCTTCTGAAACCACCCCCAGCGAGGCTTCTCACGGCAAGTCAGCCGCTGCTTCCCATTCAACCCCCTTCAGTCTCCCCCAAAGCTATTTCTCCACCCCATTCGAGCTCTTACCAAACACCTCTCTTGCCATTATAACTTTCCCTACGCCATGAGCATCATATGTATATTTACGAACTCGTTACCCTAGGACATTATGCGTCATCTCTTCCTTTTTCACTTTAGCACTACGTCCCATATTATTTCTCAGATTGGATGAATTGCGCTTTACATCTTTTCTCACGCCTTACTTCTCAATCGAGATTTCGGTAAAGCAAAGTTGATCTATGTCCCGGATCTAGAGCAGTTATGAGACAGTCATAAATATTGCACACTTACTGAGATATGTCAGCAACCTTGTTTCACTTTTATGTTTCTATTCAGATTGAGAAAACAAGATACAGGAAAGAAGGGTTTTTAGAAAATTTATGTTTGTAGTACTACCCAAGTTATAGCGAGATAAATTGTGAGCTGTAATTTTTCTTAATACAAGGTTTTCCTCTGAAAAGACGTGAAGTTACCTCATCATCTAAAACTGTCATTGATGCTTCACTCAGTTCATTTATGTTAAATATTTCTAGTTTAGTGTTAAACCGCCTCGTATTTTCAATTGAAAATTTCAAGGACTATAAATTCATTAAAACGGCTTCAATTTAGTTAAATTTATTGCGCTACCGTGATAATACGAATTGGTATTGAATTGCGAAATGTCGTACATAATGTTGAAGTGAATCTTTTGAAACATACAGATTTCCAAATGAATCGGAATCGCTTCCGTGTCGACAAAGTTAGATTTCAACTTCAGTGGAAGAGGAAAAACCGGTGACATTCCTTGTATGCCATAAAGAATCCCCTGTTTTAACATCGATGCTGTATGGAAACGAGCAGTTCTGCTACGCTGTTCGGTCTTTGCGAGGGAAGGATTAAAAAATTAAAGGTAGACTCACGTCAGCACTCGGAAACAAAATGGTGCGCCCTCTCTCTCTCTCTCTCCTGGCCGTTCGGAGAGAAGTTTTGCCACATGGGGCATGCGCCCTTTCAAACCACGCCCATACACATTAACTTGATTGCTCTTGGATTTTCGTTCCTCCTGAAGAGGAGGAATGAGTTAGAATCGCTGAGTTAATTAAAATGGCTGTCATGGAATGTGGAGCAGACGGACGCTGTCACAGGTGCTTTCCAATTAAGGGTGTAGACCTAAGTGTTGAATTAGGTCTCTCGCGGTTTATTTGCAATCTGACGTTGCTGTTTGTCTCAGTACTTCCCGTCGTCTCTTTGACGAATTCTTTTACCCTTCCCTCTCCACTTCATCTGCTCACTTCTTTGGAAACAGCCCTCGCTGGTGTATTTTCCCCGCGTTAACAACTTCCAGAGTCGATGAAAACATTCTGCGAAGGATTAATTGTTCCGACAATTTTATTTTATTTGGAGACTGTTTTCATTAATGACATACTTTGAGTTCGTGTAAACAGGGATTTATTCCACAGAACGACGAAAAAGAAGTCTCTTATTCCTTCACTATTTGCTTAAGGATGTACCGATTGCAGTTTATTACAGATTGGTGACCGCGGAGAGCCTATACCATAAATTAATTATCGATTAGTTTTGTTAGTTCAATTGAACTGTAGTTCATCGCCTACTTTTCGGACTCATAATCTAACATTAAAAGGAAAGTATGTTCAATGAATAAATAAATATATTTATTCAATTATTTAGCGTTTTACTCGAAATCATATTCATTTTTCAAACCCTGACTCAAATGCACTGTTATTTTCGTTCCAATTTCATGGAAGAGGAAACAAACATTGAAAGAGTGATTAAAAATTTCAGAAGAGAAAGCTCCGGTGATTAACGAGAATTCACTATAATTAGGTATAGGTAATCGGCTAAAAATAGTAATGGATGAAAAACGTGAACTCGAATGTGTCATGTGCGAAATATAGGAGACACGAAATCCGGTGATAGGCCTCATTTACAGCTGCCAAATTGATGTCTGTCGTCATAACCCTCGATAATTACATCCAACTCATAATCACCTTAGCCATTAAGCCCTCATTCAGGACACATAATTGGAAATTCGAAACTTGCGAGGCAATAATCTGCAGATCATATCAAGGAAGTAATTTGCACATTTGGTGTGGAAAAAACTGCGTGGATGATTTACATCTCGATTTTAATACGATTTCGACGACTATTTTCCTCTATAGCTGAAAATGACCCCTCACCATTTTTCATTAGAGACCATTTACAGGAGCATTAATCTTTGGAAATGGGAGACTTTCATGATATTTGCAGAGGGGGAGATTCGGTTGCAGGGGAAAAAGGGGGAGAGATTGGAAAGAGAGTGGCAGGGTTCAATGTTTTGAAGTGTTGATGAGGAATAGGACTAAAGGGGCCGGCAGAGGAGAGCTAGAGAAAGACTGTGTGAGAGAGTGGATTTATATAGCTGAGTGGAGGATGGATTTTTTTGAGAAGTGTGCGGCAGTGGCTCCAAGAAATAGTGGGAAGCACGCCCAGGGAGAACAAGGGGAGAAGGGAGAAATTGGATTGGTTCCCCAAGGGGTTAGGTCCTCCTAAAGCCTCTCCCTGAAGCCAGGGCTAACGAGCCTAATCCCACGACCCCTTACCCCTTCACCTCTCCCCCATTTCCAAACCCATACTCTTCTCATTACCCTCGGCTCATTCTCACCCCCTGCCATACACTTGGCACTCGTCATTACCCTCAAGGGAGCTCTTCCGTGCAAAATTCCATGCGAGATCCTATTTCCAATGCAGCCGTCTTATTGATGACTTATCTTCATTGCTTAACGTATCCGATGATTTTGTTGTTTTCTCCTTCAATATAATACAAATAGTACGTCACATTCCATTGTTAGCATAATATACCTAATAATAGTATTTTGTCTCTTGAAACATATTTTTGTTAGGTCAATTAGTCAGTTGTTCCCATGCTACTTAATACTATCTAATTAGAAAAAAATTGCAAATATGCTCCAAAACACCTCATGTAACTCTTAGAGTGAAGCTTCATTTATATAGAATTTTTAAGATTAATTTAATTGTATATGGTGCGGTAAAATTCCCTGTAGAGAGGCAATGGATTAACGTTTTTATTGCTACATAAGTAGTTTAAATTCCGATTGATCGATGATAACATTGAAGCAGTGCTATATTGTGTGGTGTATCGATCCTATTCTATATGCCCGGTATACCAAACAAAGATAATATATTTAAGTGACTCTTAGCAGGAAGGTAGTTTAAATTAATTGCTAGTTGAAAATATGGGTAAACAGGATGCGTTCGGAAAGTTTAAAGTGACAGCAGAAGAATAAAAAGTCATTTTATCGACGGATTACAGTAAAACTGGAATTGCATTGATAAATAAAGACCACTTTTCATTCCGAAGTCGTTATATTCCGAATATTTTTGAGGAAATAGTGCGAGTAGTCGTTTTTACTATGCTATGCAATATTTTTCAAATAGTTTAAGACTATGATAATCCTTTCAAATGGATTAAATATCTCCATTATCGCTTCCTTTTCTTAAGGTTATCTCTACTGGGGATCAACCTATGACTGGACTAAGGACTTGGTCTAAAAATTAACGTGGAGCTTTTTTGTCGTAGATTCATTCGCTTAATTTTTCACTTTTCTGAATGTGTAACATAAGATCTGTAACTTTTCGTTAAATAATACTGCCACCTGGCAGTCATTTCATATGGAGATTTCTCGGGTTTTCAACAGCCTCTATGCTTCATGTTAAAGACGAGAAAGACGACGACGAAGAGGAGGACGATGAGGAAGACGACAGAAAGGTTTCGGACCATCACCACTCATTCCTTCACCACCACCCGCACCATCACCTTCTCGGCAACGGAGGAAACGGACTCCACCACAACGGCCTGGGCCCCTGCTCTGGCCTGAAGGACGAGAACGGAAAACTCGGTCTTGGAATGGGAGGACTGGGAAACGGAGGGACAACCGACTGCGGAGTACCCATCCCAGCGACGAAGCCCAAGATCTGGTCTCTGGCGGACACAGCGGCGTGCAAGACGCCTCCACCGCCTCCTCCACCACCTCCTCCACCACCACCTCCACCTCCTCCTCCACCACCACATGCGGCAGCCGCGGCGGCGGCGGCGCACATGTCGAATCCCTGGTTGCACCACACGTCCCATCACCATCCCCATCACCCGCACCATTCCCATCCACACGCTCACCCTCATCACCATCCGGGAACCATCAACTCCTTTGCCCTCCCAACGGCCATGAGTCCATCAGCAGCCGCAGCGTCGCCCTACTCGAGGTACGGAGGCTTCCTTTCGTCCGCGGGACCTTACGGTGGAGGCAACGCGATGGGGGGCGGAGGGAGTGGAAGTGGAGGTAACGGCGGGGGAATGATGCACCACGGAGGAATGGGGGGAGCGTCGTGCGGAAACGGCGTTGGTGGGCCTGCTGGATCTTCGGCGGTAGCGGTGGGCGCTTCCGGGTTCCCAGAGGTGCAGACGGACACTCCACCCCAGACACCCCCGAACATGAAGCTGCCCAGCGTGGCGGGCAATCTTTTAGGTGCTGGAGGTTCAGGGTCTTGCTTCGTTTCTGGCAACGGGTCCGGGAACGGAGCCGGCGTGGGGGTTCTGAACGGCGGAGGCAGCGGTATGATGCATGGAGGCGGCGCAGGAGGATATGGTCCGTCGGTGGGACAGGGTGCCTCCTCGGGTTTGGGTGTCGGGACCGGAAACGGCGGAGGTGGTAACGGTAACGGAGGATTCTTGACGGGTTTCTCCGGAGGAAGGATGCAGTCACCGCAGAAGGATCGCTCTCCAGTGAAGGATATGGGATCGGCGACGGGGTACCACCAACAGATGGACCATCAAGGTAACCATCTGCATCAGAATCACCATGGTGGCGGTATGATGGGCGGAGGAGGAGGCAATGGTGATGGCGGAGCTGGAGGACAGGGAACGGCTGAGGGAACGGCATTCAAACCTTTTTATAAGAGGTCAGTACAATTTTCTCTCTTTACACACTTATTATAACCTTAAATAGATTTAGAGATGTACCCTGCAATCAGCCAGTGGCGAATGACAGGAGGTGTATCGGCACCTTACCTAATCTAATCTATTAGCTTCTCATACCAACTCATAAATTAAGGAATTTCTTTTGCAAATATTATACATATTAAATTTTTGTCATTTATAGTAGACATGCATAAATGTTTGTCATATCTCAAAGATAGTGAAGCCAACAATCCTCAACAGAATTATCCTTTTTATTTTCTATTCAATTAGTCAAGTGTACAATATATGCAGATATATATTCCGTTGAATAACAATCAATAAAAAATCATATATCAAGCTGGAAATTTATCCCTTTCCCATCATCAATGGAGATATTTTATTTGACGTAACATTTCCATAAAATCGGAGATAATTTATTTGAAAAGATTTCCTTTTCCCGATTTTCCAGACCACGAAGCTGTAAATCTTCCATAGAGTCACGTATCGACGTTCAAAGCGCCATCACGGTATAATACCGCTTTTACGGTCCTATTATGGGAGCATTCATTACCGGGGACAAAGAGGACAAAAAAGTTTTGACGCCATTTCAAACAAAGTCTACTCTGAAACGCTCAACCTCAGGCGTCGAGACAATTCAACATCCCTAGGTTTATGGCACTCGTTACGGCGTTACCACAAACAGAACCGGCTAGGTTGCCGATAAATTTTATGGAAATTTAGAAAATTGATTTCTTTCCCTTCCAATAGGCTATCAAAAAAACCTTGGCGAGGGAACTGCAGGAAAAAATTAACAATTCTCGGAACGACTCTCCACAACAGCGCTCTTTTTTATCGCCTTCGAATAAAAAAGCGAATCGAAAAAAACCACGGGAATCACCCGTAAGGCTGGCGGTAGAATGACCTTTAAGTGTCCATATCTTCTTTGGAGGCGTAAAACGCTGGAAGTTGTTTGCGGAGTTTTGAGGCGGAACGGCGCCATATACACGCCGGAGTTTCCCCCGCCCGTAAAGCGTGTCCTAAACACGGAGAGTATACGAGTTGTACGGGCGGAGTTGTCACCTTCTCGTAACGTTCGCCCCTCTGTGCTTAAAACCTTCGACACATTTAGCGCTTCAGATGACAGCGCCGCCGCCACCTCCCTTTCTTTAAACAAATCATTTCGGGAGGTGTGTGAAAGATTGAAAAGGGGGCGAAGGAAGAGGATTGGGTGAAAATTTGCTAAGAGTAGCTGGTAGAAAGGGATGTTTTTCCTTCTGGAAAGAAGCCTTAGCGTGATAGGCAAGTTTCGAGCGGATTATTGGTTTTGGCCTAACGTCGCGATTTATTATTTTCCCCTTAACATATCACCAGGGACTGGAAATTCAGGTTTATTGAAATCATCCAAAATCTCGATTGTTTTCATTTCCGAAGAAAGATTGCGGTGGCGGTTTTTATTCCCCATAAAGATATCCTTGTAATATTTTTTTTAGGGGTCTCAATCTGTTTCACAGCTCCTTTCAGTTTTCGTTTACCTTAAATTTACTCGCTTGCCGTTCATACGTTTGCTAACCTGCTTTTTTTATTTGCTGTTACAGCCCTCAGACTCTCGGAGGCTTCGTCTCTCCGGTGTAATTCTCTGCTGTGGAAGTGGTGGATGGAGCAGCGGCTGTCGGACGATCGACCACGTCGCGTGTCAATGGTAAGTTTGAGTATCCGAGAGTAGATGGTGAAAGTACTTTAAAAATCACCCGAATTGTGTCACCAACCAAATTATGCCGAGGGCGGAGTGTGTCCGTGCGATTTTCTGGGAGATAACCGAGACTGGTGTGGGATAGCTGAGGTCATTCAAAGATTTTGCATTATGCAGAAAATACCTCAAATTGAGTAGCAATAGACAGTCTCGTTAAAGACCCAAAGCAAAATGTCTAGGTGCCGATTGTTTGTTAAATGTAGAGCTATTTTGCGAAGTACCTTCGGAATATCACACTATATTAAACTTGAAAGTAATAGAATATACATGGGTGTGAAGGGAGGTATACTTCACTCAACGCATATAAAATTTCGTAATCCTTATTTGAAGGGATATTTTAGGAGATCTTGGCTACAGAAAACAAACATTTTAGGGTCGAGTTAAAATACAGTTAATTTATAAAACTATTAGTAGTTTTAGTATTTTGTAAATTGACCTTACGCTATTCTAAAAGCTTATCCCAATCAGCTTAGATTGGCTTAGGAGATTTCTTAATCAGGTCACCACCTATGTATTTTTTATTTATTGATAAGTCCTTGCAATAAATCCTGTAAATAAATTCTCAGCTATAACTGCTTCGAAAACTCCTTAAAAATTCCAATGACTCTTGATTAGCCAAGAAGATTGACGGACCCAATGAGTGGCCGAATGAAAACGTTAAAAGTCCACGCTCCCGTTTTGGGAAGACTACTGTAGGCCGTTATCTGTGTACATTAAGGGTCTAACAGGGCCAAATTAGCTCGGTGCTCTTCGGGCTAAAGAGGGCGAGGGTAAATGAACTTGTGCGCTGTCGATGGATACGCTGCTGCGAATACGGGGACATGTGTCTCTCCTTGTCCGACGAGGGGCGACACTGAGGACCGATATGTTATCTCGGAGAGAAAAAAAAAAGCCTTTGCCTCACCTTCCCCCACACCCCTTTTAATCCTCGTATCATACGCTCTCTTTTCCCTTCTCCGAAAACTGCAACTCCTCCCTCTCACATTCTATCTCAAAATCCACTACAACACCCTTCCCTCCCAATTTACCATCTCTATCGGGACCTTTCCTCCCTTGTTCTCCGGGCTCCCAATTTCCGAACCACACCCTCATTCTTATCCCAGTTTTATCTCATCACTTTCCCCTTCACACACTTTTTGCCCTCAACCCTCAAACTCCGCCTCCTTTTTTACCTCTTTGTTCCTGGCTTCAGCACGGTTGCGATACCGAACGGAGTGTGTCGTCCCTTGACTAACAACCTTCACCAGAAAACAATAACGATACGACTTGATGCTTCTCGAATGAAATTAAGCTCCTATATCCGGAGGTTTACTTTCTGCTTTCGTCTCCTACTTCCCGGGACCATTGGACGGTCATCGTCACCTTGAAAATGGAATTTTGTACAAACGGAGGGTACAACGCAAAACTTAAGTCTGAAAAAAAGAATGGTTATCAATGGTATAATTTTTATATATTACCATATCCAACAGATTTTAAACAGAAACAGCATCAACTACCACATACATTTCATAATATTTTCATCATTAAAACATTTTATATACTCAATAAAGATACTAATAATTGCGTAAAATGACGCCATAAAAATAACGCTTTATCGATCTTTCAATTCAAAGAACAGAACTCTTAAATGTCTTAAAAACATCCATCTCCTCTTCTTTAAGTTTTTTTTATGATGCTTGAAGCAAGAGAAGCTTTGATTATGGAGCTGTATTGTAACGTTAATTATTACGGATATTAGATCTTCTGCTTATGATATTTTGCCTATTCAGTTGTCCTTGTTTGCATTACATTTGGACCGGAAATTTTTCCGTAATTCTGCCACCACAGATGAAAAATGCCTTTTATACAATTTATCATGCTATGTTATTTAACCACCGAACATTTCCACCGATGCAAATGCGACAACCACCCCCTCCCTCCGCGACTTGACCCTCACTTGGTGAAAGGGTCCACCAAATAATTATCATTCCCTTCGGTAATCTTGCGTCATCTCCGATATCTCGGCTCGGAACACAGCAGACTGAATCCGTCATTAAATTGGACGCGATGTCCCTGCTCTCCGCTATCGGAGATGGAAAAACCGCGCCGGCGGCGTAGGAATGAGGGTGATTGGAAGAGGATTCGACATGTATGCGCCCATATGCATATGCACACACACCCAAATGGGACCAGATCGGGCGTTGTCTCCCATTATGGCGTGTCTATGGGACGTACCAGGAAGGGGCATAGGGATGGGAGCGTGGGACTTGAGTGTTTTGTTTTCGAAGGCGACTCACGGCGCCATCTCGCCGTAATATCGTCTCACACTCTCCCCTGGCGTCTGACTCTCTCCCCTTCTTTCTCTCTCCATTTCTACCTTTCTCTCTCCTCTTTCTCGCGGACCCTCTCGCGCGCTGACGTTGACAAATGACTGGAGATTTCAATCGCCGCGTGAGCGAGTAACTTGCTCTCCGTACGAAAGGGTTTCTTCCAGGGAAAACGGAGAGAAGGAAAGGGTTGGGGGAGGGATGTGTGGTGTTAGCGAGAAGAAATCGTAAAGAAATGAGAGAGAAATGTACGGGCGAAGAGGAAGGGGAGTCGGTCGGTTATGGACCCGAGTGGTTCGAATGAGGGGAGGAAGAGCTGTCGCCCTTTGCGCATTTCTTCGGGAGCGGATCGGAATAATATTTGAGTTCGAGAGATTATGATATTCCAAAGGGTTTCAGGAGGGATGGATGGGAAAGAGGTGGACGAATGTAAGACAGTTTGGTCTGTGTGGGGAGGAAGGTAATTTGACGGCGTGGGAGAACGAGGGAGGCTGAAAGATCCATTCTCTGAGACATTCCTGGAATGAGGGAGTTGTACGTGAAGGAATTCTAGATGATCTTTGGTGCGGAATAAGGAGTGAGTATTAGGAAGTACCGCAGAGAATCCGGACGATGCGAACTGAAAGGCATTATAGTGGTCTCCGTCTCAAGGGGCAAGCTCTAATTATGCAGTGTATTTAATATTCATGGTATTTTAGAGAGGAAATCACGACAAAGGTTGGGCGAAATATCATAATTTTTTTCTTTTCCGCCGTTGACGTGATACAATTCAGATTAAATATTCTTTGCAAATGAAACCAATTTTTAATCAAACTAATGATTTTCTAAATAAATAGTCATCACATGTAATACAGAGCTCGAAAAAATATTTCCTTATTGAATCGTCTAAAATACCCAACCCTCAGTAAATTTATGTAATCACGAGAATTCCGATCCATTTACATACATCAGATAGTTTCATTTGGTCCCTTAGCAGAATTCTGTTCTATATTTTTCCGAAGAGTTGTAGAAAAATATATTTCTTATAAAGTTAAAGTTAAAGAGTAAGAAATTGGGATTATAAAAAAAATATCCTCAGAATTATTCTCAGAATTTTAGAAACCTAGAATTTCTAGAAATTTTAGAATTTGGCATTGTTAAAAGTGCTTTGAGAGCTGAGGTAATGTGGACTTCCTCCAGAAATCGAACCCAGGGCCGCTATCACCGGAGTCGCACCCAATTAACATTTCAAAAACCTCTCCTTTTCTCATCTTTAGATTTTTTGATCTTTTAATGTATCTTTTATGACAAAAGTAAATCCCGAGTAACTCAGAACGGTGTCTTATTATATCAGGAAGAGAATCAAGCAGCTAGGCAATGTAAACAAGGAAGCACTAGCAGACGGCATTGACTATGCAGGACTCATGTTTGATTTATACCTTTGTACTCGTTTCCTTCAATTTTATCTCGCTTCTACGGAGGAGCACGCAAAGGAAGAAAACTTCGGCCTCACGTGCGCTAATTCGCATAATCGTGACAGCAAGAGATGACGCCTCGTAATTTACGAAACTGCTGAAAACGGCGGTACGAAATATTTTCCGGGAGATTTCAGAGTAATTTATAGGCATTAATGCGTGTCGTGTGGATAAAAAAAGATCGCATTCTCGCTTCACCCTTCTCGATCTCCTTCGATCGGTTTTCCGTCGGAGGGAAAAAGATGGTGACGTGATTTGTTAAATTTCACGCTTTAGCTGCTACCGTGTCCTGTCCTTGTCTCTGCCTCCCTCTTTTTCTCACACCATCTACAGCTTGAATCAGATTACTGAGCTATTAGTCATGCGATTGATAGGACTTCAGTTCACGGCCCAAGGTGTTCGTGGCAATAATTTTGTGCGACCCCAATGTTGGTCTCCCTTTTGTTGAGTGCGATAAAAGAAGTATATCTTGCGTATCTTTGACGGGAGAAAGATTGTTTTTGCTACTCCCCTCTCATTTCTTTCCAATGACACTTTCTCCGCCCTTTGAAATTCATTGGTTAGCGACTACTTTTAGTCTGCCGAACAGAGCCATTTTGCTCTACTGGTGACGAAATTTTTGTCTCGAAGCCGAATTAACTTTCGCGTTTAGGAAGTTGTTGTACGTATGAAGCCAAAGTCCTTATCTGACAAATCACTGTAAATTTATCATGTATAGTGAATACACGAATCTAACGTTTCAATGCCTATAAATTTTGCGAAGTAATACCGGTATGCAAAAAATAAACGTCGATGATCAGTTCTATCACTTTTATATTTTTGGAGTTTCGAACCGATGTATAGGAAATACTCAGGCCACAAACAAGTTAGTCAAAATTTTACTTCCTCTTTTCTTGCTATTTTTATGGAACCTTGTTACGTTTATCTATTGACCATCTATTAATCCTCACTATGTAAGCTTGTTTAGTGACATCCGAATCAACATACATCTACTAAACCATATTTCTTACATTTCTCCTTGAACACATTCTCCGTCGGCTTGACCGACGCGGAGCCTCATTTTTCGCAAAATTCTTTCCCAGAGCTTCTAGCAAAACTCCTGAAAGAATCGCACGCATTCTCATGTAATTTTTTCTCTCTCCGCATCATTTAACAGGAACGAGCGAAGAGATGAATAGGGAGCAGACGGGATGGAACAAAAGACTACGTGGGAGGTGCCGCGCAATCAAACCAATCTCTTCTCCGACGCCTGGAAACAACTGCCGATCAGTCAGCGGGCGCCTCTTTGGACAGCTTCTCTCGGTCCTCCACCCGCGGCGAATGGATCGCCTGCAAGAATACGACGGCCAGTGGAATACGACTCCGCGGCATCGACGGTCGACACAACCACCGCCGAAGACGCTAGCCCCTTCGCCCAGTGTCGTGACGAGTGCGCGGGGAAGAAAGAGAGATGGGAAAAAGAGTTTAAAGAGTACGGAGAGATTTTGCTGGAAGACGACGAGTCGGTCGCGGGTCTTAAAGACGGCCATTCTTCCCCGCTGAAGAGAAAGAAGAATGGTGGCGGAGTCGAGGGTTAAAAACCGCCTCATCAGCGGAGTTACCCAGCCTCTCGTAGTCTGCTCCTCTCTCTTGCGGGTGGTCCATCTTGGTTACCATGGCCGCCGCTCTCTCCGGGTGGTCTACATTGCTCATAGCCGGACTTCTCTTTCTCTCTTTCTCTCAGTCTTTGCTCATTCCCGTTCGGAGTTCCCGGAGTGCCGCCATATGACTTCTCCCTCCATCACTGGACGGTCCCCACCACGTGGAAACTCGTCTCCCTACGGAGGAGGTCACGAGTTCTTGACCATTCTTCGATCCTATCCCAAAGAAGACGGAAAGAAAATGCGCATCGACCGTTTTGTTTTGTTCTCGTTTCTCTTCGACGGCGTGTCGCCCGACCTTTCCTCCTCCTCTCACGTCCGCATTGAAACAAAGAGGACATTTTAATGTACACCCCAAATATTATGCATATAATATATCTCTCTCTGCATAAATGTAGCTTTTTGTAAATAGGCGAATGAAAAAAATGACTGTGGATTTTTTTGTTGATTTATTATTTTTCCGAAGAGATATTCGTCCCGAGGAACTTTTTCTGAGACGTCATGGTGGTTGCTGGCGGCGAGGAGGTTGGTAAATTTCGGTCGTGACGAAGTTTAGAAACATATATGTATTTAAAACGGTTGTGGAGAACTGGAGAAATAGTTTACAGTTCCGCATGCTGAAGAAGATTTGTCCGATGAACTCTTTATGTAAAAAGAAAATCGGATCTCCAAAGCGGACGCATCGTAGCAGAAATAATTTGCGATGTGCTCGTAATATTTTGTACGGCTCCAAGTCTGCTTTCTATTCTGTCGAAAGATGGCTGAAAATTCTTCGTTGGTGACCTGTTTCGTAGGGATGTGTGCTCGGGGAGGTCTTCTGTAGATACAAGAAAATCAAAAAGACTATGTGCATAGAACTCGCTTCTTCTGCGGAGTTTTGTGCATTTTATCTCATCGGGGCAAGTGCAAAAACAGATATATAAAATGGATACACTTATGCATATGTATAATTGAGAATAAAAAGCAATTTGTGGTTCGGTCTCTAGACTGCACCCAAACTTCTTACTGTAAATAATAGAGATGATATCCACCATTCTTTCCTTTCGTTAGAGGACTGTGTGATTCGCATCACTTGACTCTAGTGGGGTGAAATGAACAACCTAAATGAAACCACACTATATATTAGATATATAAATATATCACCATTCCTTTAGATGTACGGAGAAGACGAAACTATAAGACTGCTCAGCTTGACCTGAAAGAGTATATCTATATATTAAATATAAAAATACGAAGGCCGTTGAAAGTTTAAACACGAATTCAACGTTACAAAAATATCGGAAAATTGAAAAATATAGTATTTATCAAAGAGAAATATTGTAAGATATATGTGTGGAAAGTGCATGAAGCTCTGTGGCAATTGCAGCTTGAAGATGAAACGGCTCATGCATTTGGTTGCCAAGTGAACGGCTTTTGTTTTTCAGTGATGACGGTAGTGGTAATTGTTCACTATTACCTTTTATGTGATTGTCTCTGAATAGATTTGTTATCTGTTGACTGGGTTGTGTAGTATAAATGCAATTCTTAGCCTTTCTACCATTCTTGGACTTTTGACGATTGCCTCTAAACTCTCAACTAAGTAACAGGTTCGAAATTAACGTTTTACTGGAGAATCTAGTAAAATATATTCAGTAATAATATAAACTAAACATCTTAAACATAATATAAATAACACGTTGAGAAAACTAAAAAAGGCAGACAAGATTTTCAAATTTCAATAAAGTGGGAACATATTCCGTTATTAAAATTTATTGCAACGCACCTTATCTTTGTTAATAACACTTTTGAAAGCGAGTAAATGATATTGTTATATTTAAATAGTAACCTAGTCTGATTTGGATTAACAGGTAAAATGTATTTTCGGCCGTCGTAAAAATGAAAAGGTCTACGGAAAAATTATAAAGCCAGTCAGGAAGACCAAAATTTATTTATTAACCCGTGAAAAACCATAATGTATTTAAATCTTAACTTGTTGCTGGTGAGATTTTTAGAGGCATCGCTGAAGTACTCACTGTTACTTTTATATCTTATTCCAACGACATCATTATAATTATTATTACATACTATTACGTCGTTGTGTAAAAATATATCCTTTCCCGTCTCTCGGTATCTATAAATACACATGGACTAACAAGATAAACGATTGTTGTTTAATATTTTATTCTCCTCCATTTTTGTATCGATAATCTTTGTGTGTATATTTTATTTGTAAATAGCTCTATATATGTGTGAATAGGTATATTGTCTGATTGATTAATATTAATTAAACCGGAGTCTATAGACGTGTGTTTCTACCCTTGAGTTTTTTATTTCCTTATCAAATCCTTAACGACGACAATTCTCTAGCGGAGAATATCACGCACGAACACAACTTTTGATCAAGTATAATGAGTAAGACAGCAGTATGATATAACGACTAAATATTTAAAGTCTTAATCAAAGGAATCGAAAAAAATCAATATCAATTAATAATAAATCATTTGATTTTGCTTTTCTGGAGCTTTTCTTTCTCTGATTTTATGGGATACATACGAAGCAACAGCTACAAATTAATCTATGTTGTCGCATAAGTATAATGCAATTAGAGGTAGAATAAGGAAACCCTAGGAAGGGTCTATGAAAAGAAGACTGAAGGTAATGAAAAACTGAGAAATGTTTCAACGATGACAAACAGTATAGTATACATGGTGTTTACTCTAAAACATAGTTTACCAAAACGATAACGTAGTATCCAATCCTTAAAAATATTAAAATTCGAGAAAAGCACATCTATAGTGTTTGAGGAACTCGAACGCAAAGTATTTTGAAATCTTTCAGGAACGACTGGAAATAAGTGGATAATGATTTTTGCTAATACCTATTATACGATGATTTACTATTAGAGTAAAACCTGTAGTAATTTGACACAAATGCATTAAATTGAGATTCTTGAGTTTCTGAAGCATATAATTATAGCAGAAGTCTGGAATTGGTACCACAAATTAAACTGCTACATACTTCAAAAGCACCGAACACGAACCTTTAAAATTTAAATGCATTTCTAAGTGTCCGAGATTGATACAAATACATATAAGATGATTGAATCATTCTTTGAGGATACAGTTCGTATTGAATACGCTTGTAATGGCATTCAATAATGATATGGAACTGCTTGCAAGATGTTCCTAGCCATAGCCTATTAAAAGCATGAGAAAGTATCAAGGCAAAGTTTTTTAATGACATTTCCGATGAACGCGCATGAATAATAGTCAAATAAGGAGACAATGAGGACATTATTGGAAATTCATGACAAAAACGCGAAACGGCAACAAACTCTCGAACTCGAGTCAAAACAATCCTTCCCAAGGCGCGAAGCGAAAAGGTAAATTAAATCAACAGGGTGAACAGTTCATCAAGAGGTCTTCATCGCCCAAAAGTGGTCATTTGCATCGGAACGGAATAGCATCTATAGTGGTAACAATGGCGCAGATATCAAGTGGTAATGAGAACCCATCCGTTAGGAACGACGCCCACGCCTTCGAAACGTATCTGGCCTCGAACCCTTTACTTAATTCCGTGACCCGGGAAAAGATTCCTTCCTCTCAGGCATACGCTCCCTCTCTCGACCGCTTGCGAAAACAATGAAAATAGAAGAGAGACGAGGAAGAATGGGCATCTTTCGAGGAAGAAGAGCGATCACCGACGGCGCCCCCGCACTGGAGGAGGAAGATAAAGGAGGCATTTAGACGGGGAAGGAAAAGGAAAAAATATAAAGGTTTGATTTTAAGTAACACACACACACACGGTCGGGGGTGCAAGGGGCATGCTGCCTAGGGGTTGCCATTGTAAGCAAATCAGTGGTGGGGGTGGAGGCGATGTGAGAAGGAAAGAGGAAGGTGAGGCAAGGAGAGGGAGGCACGGCAGACAAATACGGAGTTAAACCAACCCGTCTCGCTATGTACTCTCTTCACTACCTCTTCCTCTCTTTCCTAAACAGTGGGACCCATAAGAGATACACAGGACGGAGTGAATGGTGTGCCTTGAACGGAGGCAATGAATAGGAACTTGGGGTTGGGGGGGCCATTGCCGAGTGGCGTGGAGTTGCCATCGGGTGCCGGGTCTCTCCAGTGGGCGCCTCGCGAAAGAATAATGTTATGCACCCGAGAGTTAGGGACGGTGGCGAGTTTGCAAGAGGGAAAGAGAGATGGTCACAGTTTACGGCGAGAGAAATAGAAACGAGGGAGGAAAAGGGGTTGTAATGGTAGGCGCAGGGGGTGAAGGGGAAGGAGCACAATGGGGAAAATAATAAGAGTTCATTGAAAAGGAATGTATCCCATCGGAATACACGGTAGTAGGAAAGAGGAGAAACGCCATGTGATCCGATGGTGGGAGGTTTATAAAGAGGGTTGAGGAAGGGGTCATTTCGTAGTGCGGGGGAGGAAGTGGAGAGGAGAAATCTGGAGGCTACAGGGTGGTGGAGAGATGGACGGTTGAATAAGAGTGGACTAAAGAATGAATTCGTGTTGAGTTTTGTATGGGGTAATGTGCTCTTCCGAGAATTTAAGAGCGGGAAGAGGATTTGATGGAGAGAAACGCGGGACCAACTACGATAGGGGTAACATTTCGGACTGCTCTGGTGTATTATTAATATAAATAGTTACACCTGCCGGATATATTACCGCGTCGCGTTTAATCGTCTTGATAGAGAGGCCTAGACTGACTTTAAATATCATTCTAGAACTACAATATCGCATGAATCAGTCTGAAAAAAGTAGTAGTAAAAGAATTAACCGGAAGAAAAAGAGCCTAGCGTAGCTGGAACTTAAACCTGGTTCTTCCACTTTCCGGACAGTTGCTCTGACCATTTGAGCTAGCACGATAGAACAATCTCTCCCTCGATTCTGGGCCTTTCTATAGAACTTAGTGTCTTATTAATAGAGAAAAGTCTACTTAGTAGTAGAGATTGGAAGGAATATTTGATACGTTAGTAGTTTACTGGATTTTTGAGCGTTATTGATGTTATGTGAATGACGTTAATGTGTTGCGGTATTTTACGATTGGGTTTGTAAATCACCGAAATCTCTTCTTCTTAACGAAAAGTAGCGTATGAGGGTACACAAGAAAACACTTTGACAGAGGAAGAAATTCCTGGTCGTATTCATCCGTCACGTTGTATTCCGTTGGATGGCTGCTAGATTAAAATTGTAAGCAGAATCTAATACGTCATTCGCTTGAAAGAGATTTTTACCACAATGCCTACCATGATAAAAAGACTACCTTAAGGAATTGACGTTCAGCCTCTCTATAAGTATTCTTATAAAAAATAATTCTCATGCTCCCATCAGAATATAACTAATATAAAGTATAAAATCATGCTTGACTGTGTTCTTAATAAGTAAATATGCCCCGAAACGAAACCAAACATACGAGTATCAAGCAATACTTGATGGAACACCTCCATGAGGAATTGAGGAATTCTGCATCAAAATTTGACGAAGTTCACAAATAACAAATTTATGGACTTTGTCAAATTTAGTTACGCAATTCTTAATAAATACGTCTCATATAAGAATATATGCCATTTCCATTTACTAACATCAGAATTATCTGATATGTCAATAAACTTAAAATTTGTACTTCTGTTGGAGTATCCGAAACCAGGAATTACCCTGACAAAAATCTAAAAAACGCTTAAGTCATTGAACATTTTTTTCCTTCCTATCAGAGACTGTTCTCTAACTAAATAAAAATTGAAGTATTTTTACAAGGATAAATAAAATTTCTTTTTACAATTTAAATATAGCGGATGTCATGTTCATTTTCCAAGAATAGATGCTAATTATTTCAAAGTGCCTAGTTACTTTGCGACTATCATAGAGAGTATCATTTCCGCATGCTACTAAGTGCACGAAATTCTCTACTAAAACCAACTCGCTCTTACGGGAGAAGAATTACCCCGCATCCAATCGAACGGACGCGGAGCCAGGAGAAAAGCGAAACAAACGGAATTGAGAGGAATAAATAAAAAACGGATGCCCGCGAGTAAATTTGCACGATTACCTCCTGAAATTACGTAGCGAGTAAAAACAGCCGAAAAAAGGAGAAAAACGGGCGGCGTGATGTAGATGAGGATTAGGGGCAAAAGAGAAGATGAGGAGGAGAGGGAACTGAATTACGGGACCATATCCACGTCCCGGATTCCAGCTCGCGGTAAGGAACGCTCCCTATCCAAGAATAAATCACACTGCGACGGAATAATAAATAAGAGACACGACGGACTCGAGAGATGGAGAGGGTTAGGGGTGGGGAGAGAGGGAAAGATGGGATGAGAAAAAGAGGAAAAAAGAGGGAATAGGAAGAATGATCCCGGAGAGAGGAGCTAACCAGGACGCTCAAACACTCTCACGGGGATTTTACGCAAATTTCCTGGTAAAAAACTCCCTGCCGAACCATAATTCGGTCGACGGCCACCGCTCGTGAGGAGGCGCTGGGCTATGCGGAAAAAATGAGCGGAGACCATCCTATACTTTCCGTCCTCCCCTCCTCTTCTACGCAGTCCGAAAAAAACCCTCAGGGGCCAAAGCTGGTCTTGACTTTACCTTTGGCACAACGGGGGTTTAAATGAAGCGTGGACTCTCCTCCTGGGGGAGCGACGTCGAGTTTACGACTTTAGAGAGTTTAAACTTTATTTATATGAATAAAAAAATCGGGCGGGAATCCTTTTCTTTTTATTATTTCTGGGTTTGGCCGTGTTATCACTGCGGGGGTATTTGTCTTAGGGTGGGGTGAGGACAGGATTCCGAAGAGCAGGTGACGCTTCGCGACAGAGTACATATTTTAATGCGTGAGCACGATTGTGTTTATATGTTTGGTTGCATCAGTGGGCGTGTTTGTTAGCAGACGTACGAATGTACACGTATGTACATCTGTGTATATTAACGCACCGTGTAATCACGATCTGTTTTTTGCAAATAAAGTTCTTCAGGTTCCTCAGCTCTACGATATTGGAATAAAAATAATTAGATTCAATTACAAGATGGAAATTGTTCGGCAACGCTACATTCTTATTATGCTGCTTGCTGTGAGAAGAAGAATGCCCACATGACGTAGGAAAGTAAAATACAACCTAAAAGATTCATGGTCACATGTGCTGATTTTAAAATCCAAAGAGATAAGAGATAGAACTTTATATCTTCCACGAATAACCGGGCATTCACAAGAATCATTATCACTCCCATGAAAATCCATCGCGGGGAAGCGTACTACTCATTTCTTCTCATCTCCATTAAGTTGTGGCAATGACATAAAAAATACATAAAACTGGAAGTTCTAGAGACAAGTTTTATGACACGCTTATTCTTTGGAGCTGCGAAAATCTGTACTTTTATCACGTATTTTAATGGCTTTTTTTTCCCAAACTATTATGCTACTCTTGTTTAATTTCTATTAAAGTCACCAGGAAATTTCATATATTTTAAGTAATACATCAGACATTTTTATTTGTTTCTTGTTTATGGTGTGACATTAATGCTGAAATTCTATATTAAAAACTAATGATGTTTTTCGATGGTAAGGATAAATACATGGATATTTAGTGTTATAAGGGTAATGATTTTCTCCATTACAGAGATATAAAATAATAAAAAATAAATTTCTATCCTAAAAATATAGAATATAGATAATAAAATTAACTCTTTACGTTGGCGTCTAGCTGTGAAAGGAGAGTTGGGAAGATTTCATTTGGTCGCCCCTAATAAGAATCTACTAACATAGCTATTCTGTAAAAATTGCTTCACATAAATTAACAAAAAAATAATGACATTTTTGTCAAAATAATACCGAGATAATTCTTAATTATGATGGGTAACGAAGAATAATCATTCGTGGGGAACAATTTGGTACATAATATAAGTTGAAGTAAAAGAAAACGATATTGGACTAGGGATACTAGACAGCAAAATTGATAGAGTATTTCGTGATATGAAAGGGAATAAAGCAATGGATGTTGACGAAACCTGGAGGAAAAGTATAAGAAACATTTCTACAATTTATAAAGGAAACTATACGTTGAAGGAAAGTTGCCCGAGGATTCTATTAACAAGGGGACTGCTTACGTAACACAGATTTGCTTGGGACAGAGTAAAAAATAATAGACACGTGTCCGAACGTATATACCGATACTGTATACTGTTTTGAGAAGGCTTTCGATAGATTTCAATTGCCAAAAAAAGAATATTTAAGAGAATATTAAAGAAAGGATTGGACTGGAAAGATTGGAGAAAAATCTGTACTTAGAATAGTTGAGAGGAATCAGTATGTTCAAAGCTTCGAAGGGAACAAGACAAAAATGTCCTTTATTACCATCGCTTTTTAATATACTCTTGTAGGGAATGGTGAATGAAGCTTGGGAAGAAATACATTGGAGAGTGATAGTTGTTGGGAAGAAGTAAAATCTGTAAGATATACAGACGATAAAGCGATTGAATGGAATTAAGAGAGGAGCTTACAAATAATAGTGTGTTCCCTAAACGATAAAGCTAAGGAATTTTGGAATGATAATAAATGTTCGAAAACTAAAGTAGTTTACCAAAGAAAAGAACGACAAGTTAACTATCTGGGTGGATGAAAAAAAAACTAGAGCAGGTGGATTAATTTTCTACTTGAGTATTGTTCTTTCTTTGGAAGTTGTACATAGGAGGTTTGAGAAATAATATCATTGGCCTAGGAAGACTTTTTGAAGCAAAGGGATCTGGTGACGAGAGGTACTTAATAAAGGAATCAGGAATAGATTAGTAAAATTCTTGGTGTGAAGAACATTATAATAATAATAATATAATAATAAATGCCTTTATTTGGGCGAGATTGAGACTAAAAGTCTCATTACTGCATGGGTGTGAAATGTGGACCTTAAGAAAAGAAAATACTAAATGGTAGGATGCCTTTGAGATATTGGGGCGACGTTGACTGGAAAAAGTGGGTTGGGTTGGTAAAACAAAAACAAACACGGAGGTGCTAGACATGGTAGGGAGGGAAGATTTTTAATCGAAGTAATTAAGCGTCGGCAGAGAAAATGGGTGGGAAAAATACCATTTTACGGTAGAACATTACTAAGACGAAGACAAAGGCAAAATATTTTAGACGATATAAAGAGAGGATAAGTCATCAAGAAAGAAAAGAAAGGGCATTGAATATGAAATATTAAGGAACGTGAACCTACCGAAAAATAGAACACTTATGCATTAGATAGTCAAACACTAAGACCAACCGCCTGTCGTTTTTGTCTACGATGTCCACGCCTAGAGGTACTCGGCACAGTTACTTGGCGTTAAACTTGAATTTAAATCTTTTCTTTTTAAATTAAGGAAAATACTTCGGTTAACAAGAGTTTAATAGTACCTTAACTATTAATTCGAGAAGGATTAACAATATATTCCCTAATTTTTGCATTACCACAGTGAATAGAATACGACCTTCGTTTAAGAAAATCGGGATCGTTTATTTTTAATTAGTAAATAACAAAAGTAGACCTCAAGCAAACGTAATATAAAGTAAGGGTAGCTACCTCATAGCCTACAATTACTATAAGATATCAATTGACCCTAAATTCATAATTAATTTAAATTGGAAATTTTCTAAAATTTCATGATCTTCAATTTTTTTAATTTATAATGTAACAGTTTTTACTTCTTGGTTCTGGTAATGATTAAAATTAAGACAGAGATATACAAGGTCATATTCCATAATTGTATGATAATTTAAAATATTTGGTTTCTTACATTACTCTTAAATGTAGTTAAATTATGATGAGATAATATTGTGAATTAGATAACTTCCTTAGACTAATCATATACTTCCTTGTAAAACTTATTCTCGAGGGGATTGATGGTAAATTTAAAGAGACTACGCAGTATATCTTATAAGCTCTCAGTTCCGTCATAAGAATTATTAAGTTTGTGTAGGAAATTAAATTGAAACATGTTCTATATATTTCTGATTGAAATAATTTATCTTAGTACCCGCACCAAAGTTTCTGGATGTGCGCCTTTTAATAAATTATAATTACTAAGATTCTATCAGGATATGATGATGTTATGAGACGCGAAGTTACTTAGCAATAGATGTATTACGTGTAGACTAGAATAAAATTACTATTTATTTGGTTTATCTCCTTGTCAATTACATGCAGAGCAACTCCCGTAAAATTGTTCTTAAGTTTTATAATTTATTTTAGAATATTCTATATAAAATTATATTGTTAATATGCAAATCAATGGTATTACATTGGCCAATATAGTATAGCATCACACTGCGAAATATATAAACGCATGTATACAAAAGCAGTAGTGGAAATGCATTTATCTATACGCATACTCATATTAATTTCTAAATCAATGGGTTTAATGTCACAATTCCTATCTGTACCAAAATGTCTTCATTTTGGGTTGTGAAAAACGTGTGAGAGAGAGTTTGTCTTCGATTGTTCGAGACTATTCCTGGAAGTGAGAAAATTTGAGGGTTTAAAAGGAGTGGTATAGTAGCACCACAGACGACTCCTGATTAGAATTCTGAGAGCACTCGCGACTAAGACCCCCATCATCATCCGACCCCTAGCGGGGAGTCTCCCAAACCTTCTGACAGACGACAGTCTATCAGCGCTCCGCTTCCGAAAGCGTCTAATTCTTTCTGCGCATGCAGCAGTGGATGAAGGATAGTGATGACGGGTCCTTGTGGGAGTAAGGATGCAGCCAAGGATTCTTATACAGCGCTATTTAACATGTCCAGGATTTGGTAGTACGGAACAGAGCCAGATTCAATCCTTGGATTAATGTTTCTATTACGGCCAATCCCTCGAGACATAACGGAGACCTGTGTTCGGATTTAGGTCGAGGAAATGCCTTGTTTTTCATGAAAACGTTGACAGAGACGGATATATGGATCTGCCTTACTCGAAATATACGTGAGAGTTCGGAGTCCGTCAATCAAACGTCCCTCTCTTGATTGATAAGGAGAAACAGAACAAGATTCGCCATCATGCTATCCTCTCCTTTGGCGAAAGGGTACAATTTGATTACAAGGGACTGAATGTTAAAACATCTTACTCAGGCTAGTCTTGAACGTCAAAAACTGGTTACATTCATTTCTTCCTCTTGTAAATCCTTGTACAAATTTGTAGAATATTTCAAATATTAGACTTCGGACGTGTTTACTCTATCCGCCAAAACTGCCTTTAATTATTACAACAGTCATATATACCCAGGAAAATGATATATCTTACAATCACAAAAGGTGATTGATAATTAAGAACAGTATTTCAAGTAAGGATCGATTGCAGGAAATGTAAGAAAAGCGGTAACGCTTAAATAGCAGAGAAGAAACATATCTCGAGGAACTTAGTGTTCAGTCAGTAAAACATGGTTTCTAGAACTACTAGGAGATATTTTTACAATTACCATTTTTATACAATTTATTTTGTATTAAAGAGTCGTATAAATTTATAAAAAAATGGCCAGTGTATTTAGCACCAAACTTCAACGAGGAAAAGTTAATGTCTGAATTCCCGTCACACAGTCTGAGGACCCTAAAAAAAGAGATGCAAAAGGGATCGTTCCAGGAGGCATCGTTTGGGCTTTGAGGTATTCGCCAATTCCACTTTCCTTTGTCTTTCGAAGAAGAGGGAGAGAGAAAGGGTCACGTCTGAAGGCGTGCGCTCCACTGGCGCGTTACTTGGGACGTGTCCTGCGAGACGCTGAGGAGGGCGTGATTTTCGGGAAAAAGGTGGCACGCGCGGGACTCGGACATGATGAGGGTAATGAGTGCTATTTGGTTTTCCTTCTTGAGGAAAGGCGTTCCGGAAGGAAGAACAATGGGGATGAGACTCATGCTGGGAATATTTCCTCTCCGAAATCTCTCATAAATTTACTATGCACGAAGTTTCCTCTATCGAGACATTCACTGCCTCCGATTCCAAAATTTTAGCGCATAAAATCTGAGGAATGCCGATTTAAATAAATCGTTTTTTCGGTCGTGATTTTGCCTCAAAGAATTCTTAAGACTTTGTGTGTATTTCTTAGTGCTCGTGATTCTATACCATTAAAGTACAACAAGCGCCCCGCAAAAGTAGAGTGCGGTCTGATAAAGGTTTTAGTCCCCCTAAAAAGGTAGGAATACCTTACTTTATAATCTAGCCCTAAAGATCTCTTCAGTGTAGACAAACACTTTTTTTCTGTTATTAATGTGAGTATTTGATGAAATTATAGCAACTCCTTCTTAAGCATATTCCCATCACTTATGGGGTTGACTTATGATTAGTGATGATGACAATGATAATGGATTTGGTTTTGGCGCTGGTTTTATCGGATGGAAAACTCTTTGCTCTACCTGCCGCCAATTCTTAGAGGGAACGTCAGACACGCACACAACCATAACCTAACCAGAAAAATCCAAATAGCAGGAACTCGAACCCGGGACATTGGGATTTGAGCGCTAGCACGCTAATCACTATATCCACCTTGTCCGGTTGATGGAATTATAGCAATAATTGCATGGTGAAGTGAAACGGGTGTTAAACGTTGAAATAGCAACGATGATGAGATTGATGACAGGAGTAACAGAATTCATTGATAAAATAAGGTTCCTAAAATGTATGAGGGCAGGCCATGTGGCTAGAAGAAATGACAACCGTTGGCAGTCCTCAATTGGACAACGAGAAATGCAGAGAGACCGAGAAAAACACCAAAGGACTGACGAAACAAAGAGGCCTACATACGACGTTGGATTGAAAATGGCTAATGATGATGATGAAAAGAATTTTATTGGTTAATCATCTTTCCTGGTAAGCCTCATTCCCTTCTCCTAGCTCTTGGTAGTTAATGGTAAAGGGTTCCATCCGGTCTTCGGGCTGAATATTTTACTGGCAGTTAAAGAATAATGTCCAAAACATGATAAACGTCTCGAAGTATTTCCAAAAATATCCTTTACATTATCCTTGAAGAAATTCTGAGAAAGCCTCATTGCACAATCAATAATAACGATTCTGAGAAAACTGCGAAATTCATTTTTAATTCGATACAACATAAAAATCTTCCACTAAACTTGCACTATCGCAATGGCATCCAAGTTCATGATAACATCCTGTCTTTACTGTATTTTCTTCTTGTTCTCTAAATGTGTCCCAGACGCAAAAGCGGAAAAATAAATGGAAAATAGCTGCGAAAAGATTAAAAACATCCTACCACTTTGCCCCGTCACGTGAGATTTCAGCTTTAGCTGCAAAGCATTCGCCATAGCAAATTTACGTCGGAAGCAGCTGGAAACAAGGGAGATGGAGAATGAGATTATCTTCCCGTGTAGTTCATCTGCAGATAATCGTAATTTGCCCGAACGTTCAGAGTGATTTTCTCCTCTTTTCGTGAAAATGTATATAATTAGCCGTGGAGTAGAGGGGTTTCTCACGCGCTTCTAAAAGCCTCTTCACTATGTGTGCGATCTAACTTAAGGAGCCATCATCAAACAAAGGCTTCCCTGCTCTTAGGTATTATTCCAGCAACATAACAGAGCTCATTTCCTTAAACATTCTGGTTGTACTTATCTCTCACACAAGCTAAATCAAAAGAGACCTTGTTCTTCCTTTGTTCGCTGCAAGGCAGCATGCTTTTCTACGCATCGCATCTGAGGATTTAATTGTTGCGCCCATTACGAAATTAAACGGGAATTGTTTTTTAACGAGACTGAAGAGGCGTAGCTCTTAATGTGGCATTTCATGGCTCCAGATACTGCTTGCGAATTACTGTTTCGCTTCCACGAAAGAGTTAGAGGACAAACTTTAAGATGCGTTCCTATTTCAATCACCCAGCAAAAGCCGAAAGTTTGTTTGTTTAACTTCTAAGATTAAAAGATTTTAGCTTTCTGATAAATATGACTTATTATCAGAATATCTTTGAAGACCAATTTGTATTAGCTCAGAAGGTGTTTCCTGACATTTTCCTTTATCTGCAACACCCACGAAAATTTCAAGTATTTAAAGATAAGGTAGATGAAAGAGATTTCGAATAAGTTGGACCTTGATAATCGTTCACTGCTCACGAATCATTTTACGATAAAATCAGGAATCGCATCATAACAATCAAAACTGCGGGAAATGTTTGACCCTCAAAATAAACTTTATAAGACCGCTAACTCGAATGGGTAACCGACGAAATAAACGTAAGTCTTTCATGTGAAGAATCTATTGCTGTATAGAAAATAATTATACATGGTCAATGGCACATTTCCTATATGTAGATACAATGCTTATGATATTACCGACTTTTTTTGCGTAGATTGCGAGCGAGCAGTGATAGTGATTGCAAGATAAAAGTTTAATATAGAGCTCATGGAATGCGAAAACGTAATTTTCGTATATCTCATTTCGACTGAACTCGATATACATGTCATTGGTGATAAGTTAGAAATGTAATTCCATCAGAAAGACAGTCTTTTGACTAAGAAGTAGCTTATTTTAATATTTTACAAAAGAATTGCAACGGCTTAAATTTTAACAGAAATTTTTGAAAAGCGAAAGAGCTTTCTAACGACATTATTTTGATAGAGCCAATACTACTGCTAATGCAGCAATGATTTTTATTTAAGGCAACGACACTTAACTGAGATTGATAGAAGTAAGTAAAAACAAGGCTTTAATTCTTTCAGAAATAAGAAGAATATTATGATTCTCTAAGCAACATATAGAGCATACATAATTGAATATTTTACCATCTTCCTCTACTTTTACTTATTGCTATAAAGAACTTTCTAAGTAATTATATAAACTTAGATTCAGTCTTTATTTAGTCTGCGATCTTTTTCTTAGATTTCTTTTTTTGAGTACAATGCCAATGTATTATGTCAATGACATTGACATTGGCAATGAACTGTTAAGTTTTCTCAAAATAAATCTTAAAGTAACACATAAAAGTATAAAATGAATATAGTTAAGCATGAATGAAAATCATACGTAAAAAAATAACTTCAATCCATAATCGGAAGATAAAATTCCAATGTTACATAAAATTTAGTGAAGCCATGAAAAAAATTCATGCGAAGCTCAAAGTTTCAGTATTAGATAATAAATATACATTCAAAGATTTTCATAAATCATCTGAATCAAAATTATTTTATACTTATGATATCGTTATATTGAGTTTTTGTTATATTTTCATTAACAAGGTTTAATCCGAACCAAATTTGAAAAGCATTATCTTTGCTTGCATTAACCTTATTCCAAGATGCAAACCTAATGCAAGCTTTTATTCAAGCTTATCTTTAATAGGCTCTGCAAATGATATATGTATTCCGTTATTGATCAACACAACTTTTTGAAGGACCATTTTGCTGTTTTAGGGGTCTAAATATACTGAAAGCACAAAAATATATACACTTATTACTACTTTATTTAGATAAAACTAACAATATTTCGGAAGGTTAGGAAATAATGATATGGAAGAGGTGAGTGAAGTCAATTTTATCGGATTCTAAAATTCTATCGTAAGAAAATTTCGATCACATTAACGTTCCATTTTAAATTTTCAGCCAAAGAGTATATAGATTCCATTTTTTTCCTAAAATTGAGCCTTTATCTCATTGGCAGCTCCGTAAGACAGTTGCATGTGATGCACAGGAGTTTTACTGGTCGATACTAACATGGATCTGAATATAATCTTGAACATATTTGATACCATAAAAAACGAGGCTTCTAAAAGGTATAAACATGAATGCCATAAAGTAGAAGCCGACAAATAATGTAAATTATCTATGGATATGATTTGATCGTGTCGATGACTGAAATTATGTTGTTAATGGCAAATTATGACTTATTGCTGATGAAATATGTAAAGCTGTCATAACTAACTTATGCTATAAGTAAAATTTTCTGCCTAAGACTGTTTAATTAGTAGTAGATGTCGGGAGCTACAGCATATTTGATGTTCAACAGCAAGGGATGAATCCAAACCTCATTACTTCCCTCCCATTCCATTTCTTACTTTTCCAACAAAGCTGGGTGTTGAAACACAACTCTTCCCCAATATGTATCCCTAATTTTTATTCAAGGAGTTCTCCGCTGAACTGTTTATCTTACTATGGAATTAGTTCTATTGTAATGAGTTTGATGATACGATAATTAAAAAATTCAATTAATTTTATTTGAGAGCAAGAGAGTGGTAGGGAAAAAATATTTTTTTTCCGGTGAGAATTTTCGAGCTATATACATAGAAGTAAATATGAGTTCTCATTTTTAGCGAAAGGAACCTATCAAAACAAGGATATCTGCAATTTACCTACAAGCAAAACTGGAATAAAACAAAAAAAACGTAATTTTTATTTCCTAGTCACTATCACTCCTGACATGTAAGGTTGGCAATTAATCTCCCTTTGCAAAAAAATAGTTAATATAAACTGTATATTCTCCATTTATTTTACATTTTTGCGCACTTATGCATTTGAAAATTTCTTGTTTATTTTTATAAATGAAAGGAAAAAAGGTAAGAAAGAATTTCAAGATAGTATCATCATAAATTAAGCTGAGGTGGGGATGCTTTGATCATACGATTATGAAATTAACAACGAGGTTAGATATATAAATGCTCTTAGCACGATGATATACAAGGTTTGTGTGTATAATCTCGTCGGCAGTTCTTTGAAGCATGCAGCAAAGGCGGCTCGTAGAATTAGATCTCGTGGATACGAGATAAGAGACAAAGGGTTTTCAGGGAAGCGTCATAGATAAATTTGATTGCGCCTAGAACATCGATGCCCTTGACGGTAAAAAAAAAATCTTCCGAAATCACGCACGCCATAAAAAAACACTCAACCCTATTACTACCTCATCGCGCACCCGAAGACTTAGCGCGATTAAAATACCCGATCAAGTCACCGTTGCTGAAAAGAAAATGAATGATAACTGAAAATCGCAATGTAGTCTCCATCGCGCCCTAGCAGCTCGCGTGCAACTGCGGTATAACGAAAACTACGAGCCAGAATAGTTTCTTTCTCTCGATCCTAGTAGAAACAATGATAAGTAAATATAAATGGAGAAACAATGAAAGAGGTACTATTTACAACCAACGCCACCTGCTCAAGCCCGAAAAATAAACTCGGGTACATAAAGCACCTATAAATAAAATCGACGAAAACAATCCACCTCGCCTATTCGAGACGATGTATGCAAAACGTTGCGAATGAAGTAAGCAGAGGGTCGAGGAATGCGAGAGGGATGAAATAGAATGGAGATCTTTATCCAATGAGCGAGGAAGAGGGAGTCCGCAGTCCGGGACCGCAGGCCGGTGAAGATGGGGGCGGAGGTTTTCTGGTGGAGGGCCACGGGGAAGATGCGACCGCCGCGGGGGCCGGATGCGAAGGGGACATCGTCCACACTCTCACTGCCACTCTTTCTGCGGTGAACGGGGGCAGTGAGAGAGACGGTCCGGGGCGCACCATCTGCTGCGGTTTAGCGGCGCCCTCGGGGGGCAAGAGGAAGGAGAGAATTGCTAGGGATTACATCGGATGCGAGAAAAGGGTGCGTCGCGACCTCAAAGTGCTCCGGCGCTCGGTAAAAGACAACGTAAAAGGACTATACGTTCTTTGCACGAGAAAAGGATACCGATCGTTATGGTCTCTATCTATGCCCGCGGAAGAGTATCTTAGGGAATTTGGATGAGCCGAAGATAATCATGCTGATGTTCGAGAGGAAGAGGGAATGATATTTTACGGCCAGCTGCCGAAAAAATGCGTTAAGATAAGACTTAAGCGGCTGAAGACTCCTCACTCTAACCTTGATGTCATTAGAATGGCTAATATTTGTTGGGCGGCCACACCTGGATCGTAGCGATGGTATTACCCTTTGCTCCGTCAGTGGTCAAGCTTTTCGTCAATTTAAATAATTACGAATGCTTTCTTCCGTCATTAGTATGCTATATTAGTAATTACATCTAAAGTGGAATAGCTGATGATACCTTTCAAGTTAAAACTTCTTAAGTAAAAGAAAAAATTTCAAAGTTATCTGCGAAAGTTTTTCTCTGCAGAACTAAATTAATTCATGAGGAATTGGTTATAGCACTGAGTAAAAGAGCACAAAAAGTTATCAAGTTTTATGCATGCTTGTAATTGTTGGCAATTTCAATATTTTAAAGAAAAATGCGCTCTTCCTTAGAACAATTTGGAAAAATTGTTTCTCTTTCACTTATATCACTGCTTGTCATTTAATATTTACTTATTGCCAACAATATCTCCAAGGTGGAATACTATTAAAAATGAAAAAATACATTCATCGTAGATAAATGAAGATCTAATCTCCTTTTAAGCCACCGAAGCAATGGTTGTAAATGAAATACATAACTGAATAATTATAAAATCCCATTTCTTGCAACAGCTTACTAGAACTGTTTCCAATTCCCAAAGAATAATCCAAACAAAAAAATGTTCGTCATAATGTGCTTACATTTTTTGGAATTGTGAAATGAAAGAGTCTACCTTATAATTTTCAATTTTCGATCATTTTTTAGGAAAGATTTCTAAAACTACAGGAAAAAATGTGAGTTACTCTGAAACAGGGGCGAGAAGAAATTACTCAATATCATAATTTCTTGAGTCATTAGTATATAACAACGGGCTTTATGCCCCACTCCTTTCATCGGGATTAAGAATAAAACCTCTCAAAAGAAATGTCATGTGGTTCTTTTAAGAAGATAAAAAGCAATGAATTAGCTTTAGTCTGTGTCGAGTTTAGCCCTCTTCATGCAAATGAATCCTCTTTCCTCCGCAAAACAGCCGTCATTTGGAACTCCTGAATAACAAGAGAGTCTTTCCAGCACCCTTCCTACCTTTTAGATTCTTGTGCGATAAAGCTTGAGAAGTCCCCATCCGATCTGCAGCTCACCATCGTCCCTTTATAAAAAGGCAACAAATAGTTGCGGGTCTACGGAGCAATATAACTCATTGAGGGCCGTATTTGGACAATCGGTCATCCAATTATGCATCGACTCCAAATATGGCCCGGCTTCTCGAATACAAGGGGTGGAAAAAACAGGGCAGAAATAAAAGGAATGGAAAGATGGAATTATTCAATAACCCTCGTGCAAAAGGCGAGCATTCCGATATCTCCATTGGGTAATCTAAGTTTACGATCGGACGTACGTTGGCAGCGCCTCGCGCGGCACGCCATCGCACTCAACGACCGCGGCCGAACAAGAGCTAAGCGCTATCCGTTCCAGAGATCTCTTCTGGGGAAAAGGAAAGAGTAAAAAGAACTGCTCTCTCCCATAGAACTTCCTCTGAAGAGGGGGAAAATGAGGGTGAAGACTCCTAGCTGAAGGAAGATGGCGCATTTTCGCGACCATAATTATATGGGTGTCTTGACATTTAGACAGCTTTTTTTAACAACTCCGCTGCCATTATCACTCGCACATATACAGTCAAACTATTATGAAATGGCATGCGGGCGAAAGAGAGATGGGAATCTAGATTTAGAAAGATCGATGGTACGATATGAAGTCGGTCAAGGAAGAAGATATTTGCATGCCTTAGTTATGGAATGGAGCTATTGTTATCACCTGGTTCAGCGATGTATGTGATCTTTGCATGACTCACATTTTTATCTCTAATGTTGCAGCTCTTAAAGTTAGTTTATACCAATTCTTGCTTTTGAGACTACATATTTTCGCGAAAGCACTGGGAATGCTGTGGTAGATAATCTTTAGTTTATCTACCACAGCTCTTGGAAAGTCTATTATAATTGAAAAATAATATTCTGTTAATTAGCATACATTTTGATGCCACGAGTCTTTCTCTCCGTTAACATTTTTTTTAAATTACTACAATTATTTGTATTTGGAACAATTTATATTCTTTATTTCGGTGTTATAAGAAAAAAGAAGGGTAGTACATATTTTAAAATTTTAGTTATGTGTAATTTTGAATCTGAAATAGAGAAAAATCGAAAAAGGTTGTAAATATATTATGGAAAATTGTTTCAATAATTAATTTTATCCAAGTATCTCAAATCTAACATTTACAAAAATGTCTTACCACAATGTCTCAATGTCTGTCATGGAACAAGCCACGAGAAATAATATAAGAAAATCAACTTATTTATTACTTATAATCAGTTATCGTTCCATCCATTCTTGCCATGCAACCGGAAGATTGGTGAAACCACTAGAAGGGGTTGATAATTAGAATTTTAACAGAAATGCCAATTTTCAGTTCATTAATTCTCGCGTGTTACCAGAAAATACGCTTATATGTATGTATATCTACAAGGTCCATGCATATAGTAAAGGATTAATGTGGAGAACAATGCCATATGTGATTACCGAGTTTTAATATCATTCCCTGGCAATTATGTAGACTTCAGAATGTGTGAAAGGTACTATTGTCAATGTAAGGATGACAGAAAAAATTAATTTAGGGATTACAGAAGAATGGTAACGAACATGGGCAAAACAATCTCTTTTGTGTGTGTCAGTTGGAGTGAGCTCCAGTTGACTCTGACAATCTTGAAAAAGTTATTTTTGTGTTGTCGTATTTAAATAATTTCCGACTTTAATCTATCTTTAGGCTCTCGTAAACGAATGTTGGCAGTCGTTTGTTGTAAAAAGGAAGTTCTTCAAGTATAAATGACATTAAGATAAATTGAGATCATACATGAAACTTTATAGTATTTTTAAAAACGTTTGAAATTCGATAACCTTGAACATAAGCTAAAATTTGCACGGAAATTATAATTGTGTCCGTTAGATGAATCCGTGACTTATAATGAAGATATCTTACGTATTATGGGCTCAAAACATTAAGTGAAGGAAAATGTAAATCGACAAAACAAGAAAATGGCTCATTGGGCGTCTTCTCGGAGATCGCGTACTTTATTGAACGCGAGCGAATCAATAAGCTCGAAACGGAAACAAGATTGTAACGCAACTCTTGGAGAGGAGATTAAATTTAAGGAGGTGGCAAACGGTGACGCCAAGGATATATATCTAAATAATACTTAAAATTATGAATCGCATGTTAAAACAACATTTAATATAAGTTATTACCGTTCTCATAATAACGTGTCTATATAGTTATCAGCGTCGCCCTTGGTTGGCGTGAGATTCGCTCATTTTCAGGGACACCGGAAACCTTCGCTTCATACCAAGGGCGTCAACAATGGACATGCTCACTCATCGTTTCCGGCCTGCCCCGTGGTTCAATGTCATTATAATGTAACCACTACGACAAAAGCACATAAAGAATGGGGATAATGTGATCATGTTTACCCCTTCCATCTAGCATTCTTCGGCATTGTATTCATAAGGATGAGGTAGCAAATCAAAATTTATGAAATAAATGTTGGTAGATGAGGTAATTACAAGTAAAAGAAGACGTGTAGTAGTTAAGGTTCGCCGGGCTGCTTCTCATTAGAAAAATATATTTTCAATTGTCTTTAATTGGACTAGGAACATGTCTTAAAGTATGAAGAAAGGATGGTCTCCCGAGAATTACTTTTCCTTTTGAGGAACTATGTTATTTAATATAATCCATATAATGATGTGAAAAAATGGAATAAAAGAACAAGTATAAAATAAATAGTGTGTTAAAACCGCCAAATCCAACCAAACAACATTTATATTTTGGTATATACTTCAACAATTTTTCCCGGCCATAAGAATTGAAATTTTGTTCTAGATAGAGTCACCAATTCATTTGCTATATTTTTCTGCAATTATTGCAGTGATGGGAATAAATTACAACATTTTAAAAATAGTTGCGGGTCTACGGAGCAATATAACTCATTGAGGGCCGTATTTGGACAATCGGTCATCCAATTATGCATCGACTCCAAATATGGCCCGGCTTCTCGAATACAAGGGGTGGAAAAAACAGGGCAGAAATAAAAGGAATGGAAAGATGGAATTATTCAATAACCCTCGTGCAAAAGGCGAGCATTCCGATATCTCCATTGGGTAATCTAAGTTTACGATCGGACGTACGTTGGCAGCGCCTCGCGCGGCACGCCATCGCACTCAACGACCGCGGCCGAACAAGAGCTAAGCGCTATCCGTTCCAGAGATCTCTTCTGGGGAAAAGGAAAGAGTAAAAAGAACTGCTCTCTCCCATAGAACTTCCTCTGAAGAGGGGGAAAATGAGGGTGAAGACTCCTAGCTGAAGGAAGATGGCGCATTTTCGCGACCATAATTATATGGGTGTCTTGGCATTTAGACAGCTTTTTTTAACAACTCCGCTGCCATTATCACTCGCACATATACAGTCAAACTATTATGAAATGGCATGCGGGCGAAAGAGAGATGGGAATCTAGATTTAGAAAGATCGATGGTACGATATGAAGTCGGTCAAGGAAGAAGATATTTGCATGCCTTAGTTATGGAATGGAGCTATTGTTATCACCTGGTTCAGCGATGTATGTGATCTTTGCATGACTCACATTTTTATCTCTAATGTTGCAGCTCTNCGGTAGATGAATTATGCTGTTAATTGTTTACTGCGGTGGGCGGTAGATTAAAAAACATAGAGACAACTGATGTATACTATGCAGGGACTAGCTTGGTGTGGTCTTTCCCAAAGTAGTCGCCATCGAGTAGTTTTCTCTCGGCCCAACGTATTTGCCAGTTTTGGAAGACGTGCTTGGAACCGTCCTTCCACTTCGGATTCAAAACAGCCTCCATCACATTCACAACAATCGCTGAGTAACCAAAATGCTTTCAGGATAGTACGTAATAGTGAAGCCAATTCTATTCTCCTGTACTGATATAACTCGGATATGCAATTCCATGCTCCACTACCAAAAGATGAAACTCCAGTCCATTCACATCATCTTCTATTCTGGCGTCGTCAATCTCGATGCCCACCTGTCACTTGTGATCCTTCAGAAGGAGAAATCTACTGCTATGAGATATCCGTATCATGTATGCAATTCTGTCATTTGTTATTCTTCGATCTTTCAGAAAAAAGTTGTCAGCTTTGGTCTCGTTTAGTAATGTGGCTGTACATATCTGCTTTGTCGTCACATCACCTCCTTGAACGCTTTAAACCATTGCAATGTGGTTGATAGTGGCAGAAAATCTTGCCTGCTGTAATTTTTTTAACCCTTCCGGTCCGGATTTCAGCGGATGGGAGCCAAACTTCCAAATTTCATCGCGAATGGATTCTATTTTACGACCAGAGAAGAAGCGTGCTTTACGAGAATAAGGCAAATGCGGGATCATGCTCGCTTCCAGTTTTGTTCACCAATCATGACCTACTCTTCACTATACTTCAACGCCGTTTTTTCATTTACTGGTGTGAATATATCAACGGAAACAAATGAAAAATGATTACAGTTAATAAAAATGCTTGAGTAAAGAATGAATATCCATAATTGCACTTACTTAGGGAAAAGAATCTAAAGAATGTGGAAAAATAAAGGCTTCAGTTTTCGGTGAGGATACTAGCTCTTGCGTCATCGTTGGAAGAAATAAAGTTAGCATAAAGCCTGAGATTACTTAAGTGATAAAAATTAGAAGTGAAATTTTTTAATAGCTAGGGGTATTTGTATGTATGTTTTGGAATTGACTGCATTACTCGTACATCGCATAATAATACGTTCTTTTTAAAATTCTCTGTATTTGTATTCATATTAGACAGTACTTTTCCCTTTCTTCAACATAATTTATTTTACACTTTTCTGATTCGGATTTGTCGACATCAATTCTCTTGAAGTATTCGAATGTTGCTTATTTTCAATTAATACGTTTTTTTATCATTCTGATAACAATTATTCTATAAAATTTTTTAAAGTTTCCTCGGTTTTTTGTTATTTCTTAATTTCTTTCGATCACGAATTATTTTTTTCAAAAATTATTCAATTTTAATTTAAGTTCTTCTATTTATATCACCCGTAGTTTAGGCTATACAAAGTTGAGTGATTTCGCTGATATTTATGTAGAGACTATTTCATTCCAAAATTAAAGTAAATCGATTCAGAGAGAGAACTTTGAACAATATCTCAAATTAAAATCTCTTGATTCTGGTAGACAAACCGTTTTGCTAGGAAAGAATCTGATAAAAGTGACTTTTCAATAAAGTGGGTTTTCATTTTGTAATAGAATGACAATTGCGTGATCCACTCACATTTGAGATACACGAGGAAACGCTGAATACAAGGCATTCTGTATTTTTATTTATCAATCCAGTGTAATATTTCTGGCGAAATTTTCACCATACAGTTCAGTTCCTCGATAGTATAATAATATATTTACGTTTCATGCCATCTCCGCGTTACGAGACGAACGTGGTATTTATCAAGCAGATACATTCACTGCGATTGTAGCTTCGAATAATTTTCACTCCCTGCGATACTCTAAACACAGTATTTGCAGACTTCCGCTTCGATTGACTTTTATGTACTTAATCTCCTGCCATTTCCGGTTGCTCTTTTCTCTATCACTCTTCGATGACTCCTGGCTCATATGATAACCTCTCATGAAATTCTCAGCAAGTCAGTGTATGAACACTACTATAAATGAAACTAAATAAAGGAGCTGAGACGAGAGATGACTGAAACTGAGTGCTTGTCAGAGCAATTTACGCCAAGTGATTATTCCTCTTTCATTTTCTCTCATTTAAACCTCAAAACACCAAGGGGGGTCCTAGGAGGACCCCAGAATTACATTTTTAGTGATCCTGTAGTAACTATAACGATTATTTTTCTCTTGACTTTTATGTGTCCCGCATCAGGTTAAGGTAAAAAATATAATTAGTCTTTCATAAAATTCGTTCGTAGAAACAAATAAATAAAAACTCCCTTAAGGTCCCGGCAGGACCCTGATTGGTATACTACGTTACTAGTTCTGCTTATTTTACCCCGTCATATCCTTTTCTGAAATATACGCTCTGATTTTTTAAAAAAAGATTGAGCTTCTAGACGAAATTTATAGCAAGATATTTAATGTTAAACGCGTTTTTGGTTGGTACGCGTTGGTAACAGTTAATGTCCGGTTTACTTTTACTACTGTTAAAATAAATATTGTTACAGATATATACAAAATATTGTCGAACAAAATATGTCCGAATCTATATATTTCAGATACCCAAGAAACCTATTTTAAGTATTCTACAGCAACAAACAATTAAGAAATAAAAGAAAAACCAGGGTATTCCGAAGTTGACAAACGGCTAATCTTACTATAATCAGTTTCTTAATACCAAATGCGTACCAAAGTGGAATTTCTCAATATAATGCGTGATAAAGCAGATAAAAAAATTGATGAAAAAACGATATTACAATAAAAGTCAAGAAGAATTCTGAAGAGCCAATAAAATAAAAATTAGGCAAAATCTCACGCGCTCTCAGCTACATTTCCTTCACGTGAAGTTGCCACGAAAATAAAAGTAGTACAGTTGCCGGTTTATAGGAAGCCATATATTAATTTTTTGTCATTATGGGAAAAAATGTATAGATTTTTATCCAGGATTTGATTTAAATGGTCACAACTGTCTTTTTAAGAAGAGAAAAATTAAAAGCAAAAACTTTCTTAACTAAGTAATCCATTATTTCAGTAGTATTTTCTTGAATTCAAATTCTTTCGCCTCTCAGCGATTTGTACAATTTGTACTGAAATTTGAAAAAAATGGAAGGGTAGTTGAAAATTTGAAGTATATCTTTACCTGCAATGTTTGATACGGCCCAATCATAAACATTGGGTAGCTGTCGCCTTATCGCAAATTCGGTGACAAACTATACCTATTTTCAGTCAAAATAATGAATATACAAGGAAACCAAATGGTTTTCCTCGTATCTTTCACTATCTTAGTGGTCCAAGCGGCTCATCTATTTATCTAACCCCACTACTGGTTAGAAATATGCTTCCCACGGTAAACTTGCAATAATGCTTCAAAATTTACGGCACGTAAAACCATGGGCATATCAGACTCAATAAAAGAATAAAAGATGAAGAAAACTCCGTTTGGGGGATTATTTTCTATTATTTACAAATGCGCACTCCCAGAAAATGAGAAAATTATCGAAAATTAAGTCGCATATGTAATGCGAATATTTTTTCTACGTTTATTATGTGGCACACCAGAGTCAAGGCAGTAACGCTCTTGAGGTCCGCCTCCGCGATCGCCCCTTCGCTCCCCCCCTTCGACTCTCCAATTGTGCCGCGCACATCGATTGGATGGAATTGACTTTGGAGATGCCGCTGCAGATGGAAACGGCCACTGATTCATTTACGTACAGCGGTCTTTGGTTCGAGACTATGGAAAATGCTCTGTACAGAGCCGTATTATAAGAGCGGCTGAGTCAGGAGTTCGTTCCATCCAAGACACTTTTGACAGGACCGAGATTTATTTCGACGACCAATTGCTGGTATTTCTAACTCGTAGTCCATTTATCTTTCCAAAATATAATAATTTATTTTCATCTAAGATTTTGCATGGATAACCGAAAATAGAGAATAGATGAGATCCTCAGAATTCGGAAACAACCAGGTTTAAAAGAAGCTAATATTGATCAATAACTACGAATTTTTAGAGCTCAGAATATAGACGAAAAATTAAAACACTCTTTGAATCTGAATTCACGTAAACCTAAGACATATTTTATTCACTCATAAAATTACTAAGTTCTCAGTTATTTTACGTTTTGGGTCATGAATTAGAAACATATTCCTTCTCTTGTATATATTTACTGCAAATCTAACGAGGGATTCTTGAATATTGTTAGAGAAATTCCCATTCTGAGTCTGTTTTTCCCTTACATCCATACATCGTAAAGACATGTCATCCCTATCTTTTCACCTCTAAGGAGGAAATTCAAGCAATACGAGAAGAAATTTCAGCTCAGCGCTCTCATTGTTTCCTTAAGACTAACGCAGAAGAAAAATGAGCGTTTTATTGGACTTGTTACACTTTTACAGTTCCACCGTTGGGAAGCATTTCCCTCTTTTATCCCTTTTCCGCCATAGTTTCAGCCCTCCATGGAAGGTTAATTACACGCGAGATTCAATGAAAATGGCTAACGAGAGCAAGTTGAGACACGATCTCAACCACAACAGAGGGGAATTTTCAGTCAACAGAAGCACGAGACGGACAGAAATAAAAAGCCTTCAAAGAACATGGCACATTATAAATCGGTTGATGATTTTCATTTTATAATTCCCAAACTCCCTCACCTGTTTTGTTTTGGGTACCGAAAGGCGATTGTTCTTATCGATAAAACGCCAAAAGTGCACATGTGAGAAAGAGCTTGGTGGGGGAAAACCTCATCAGGCTTAAATAAAAAGTATTCATCTGCTGGATTCGTTTAGTATGGTCTTACAGCACGGCCTTCAGCGGAGGCAATATCTAAAAATGAACCTAGGAGTTGACGAAAGATAAAAGGTGCTCGGAATAAGAAAAAGAAAACACTTTATGACTTACTGTATAATGGGCTCCTATCTGTTGAAAATCTTTCGTGTGTTTCCGCACAGTTCACGCGCCACTCTTCGGCCGCACGTTTTATCACCTGGGCCGATTCGGTGTTGTAATTAAGGATATCACCTTCAAATTGCGAGAATTTTATATCTTCATCTCGCTTTATATAATGCCGTCTTACGGAGTTCGGGAGGGCTGATTCATTATTACTATCTTCTGCCACTATAATTGCTTGGAGGAAACTAATCCCCTTACGACATTCTTCAGTCGTTGAAATCTTTATGCATAGTTATACGCGAAATAAAAATTCTTTGGAGTATTTAATGTGACACCAAGTGTATTTTATAAGTAAGAAAATTGAACGATTGACTTTGGGATAAACTTGTACACAGGGATCAGAATTAGCATCATCATGATCAGGTTTTGGCGGTGGAATTTTGATAATTCGGAATCTAAAGATTACATTACGATTGCCTTCTGAAATTGATAAATGAAAAATGAAAATGGCACAGATCAAATGAGGAGCATACCATAAGATAATTTTATCATTTGCAGTTCTATTTCTATATTTCTGTTATTCAGCCATGTTATATTTAAATCATGAATATAGTTAGGTATGAATATAATGTATCATTAAATATTCCTCCCAGGGTAAACAGGTGTGAAAAATAACGACATGACTGGGACGAGCCCAGGTCTGCAACTTTCCGGGCAATTATTATAACCACTAAACGGAAATGAATAGTGGTTAGAATACTGCTGTCGCTATTTTTCACACCTGATTATCCTTGGGCTTTACGACTCACACCTCCATGTGCAAAGTCTAACTTCTTTTCCTTTCCTTTGTTTGTTAAATATTTTAATTTCGCGATATCAATTTCGATTACATGTAGTAAATCTCTCCAGTTATAATGCATAATTTCTCAAAAGGTACTGAGATACCCCATGCCCCTTTTTAACAACCGCACGAAAATGAGCTGAAGAAAAAGGAAAAATATAGTAGTAAATGCTTATTGTAATGAGTATAGTTAGACTTAACACATCCGTAGGATTATAAAAAACTCGTTTCTCTGATGGGGATCAAGCCCAGTTTTTATATATGATAATTATATCAAAGAATATTTGATTCATAAACCGTCTGGGCCCCCGTGTTTTCCAGCGATAACATACGGAACTCATCAACTTCGAATTCGCTCTTTCCGAGAATTAGATCGCCTCAAGGACTCGCTATTAATAATCAGCGACGCCTCACGCAAATCAAATTAATGGAACCTATCTCAGGCGCGTTGGAAATCCATACAAGAGTCGTTTCTTTCAGCCACGTTGGAAACGAAAACGGAACTTATTTCCACGAGCCTTTTATTGTCCGGAATTGAATTCGACTTCTTGTTCCTCATTAATTATAAAGCGTTTCATTTTAAATTATCTGGATAGGCGTTCCTTCCCTCACTCCCATTTTGGTTACGGCAGGTTGTAAAAATCGAATCCGCCGAGCGGAGGGGTAACAACCTGTCTGCAGAACCTCTCGGAGGATAAGGAAGGCGTGCGTGGAATGGGAGAAAATCCAATAGAGGAGTTGGGTTTGAGGGCGCGTGTGTACGAAGCACCTGGCGCCCTTCTCACGATCTCTTTGGCCCTCCCTTGCTTTAATTAATTGCAAAAGGACGACATTAATTAGAGGAGGGCGAGGCATAAAAAACAAGGGTTTGGCTTCGATGAAAAGCGGCGGAGCCCATTATGTATGCGCAAGAGACTCGCTGGCGGAAAAAAATTAATATATAATTTAGCGAAAGCAGACTCTTCCGTTCCATCTTCTGAGAAACCGCACAAAACTGGCGAAGGTTTTCTTTCTAGTCTTTCATCTTGATTTTATTTCATTCTATTATTAGCTCTCCATCACACTTCCCTCCCTGCTATTATGGCTCTCTCCTTGCTCCGCTTACTTCTTTAAAACTTTCCGTATATCTTCATTTATATCTTCACAACCTCTCCCGTTCTCCGTGTGTCTACCTTTCCACGGTCCAACACTTCCACTCCAGCTTCCATTTATCGTATCTCTCATTGCCCACCAGTTTCTTTCATGCTATTTCTTCGACGATGTGAAAAAAAAATTAACGGACACGTTTAAGAGAAAAAATTCTTCGTTCCAGAAGTTTGAGTGAATTTGTTTTGATACAAAATTCTCGTGTTTTTTCTCGTTTTCATACCTCATACCAAGCTAAATAACGAAAACTAACAACAGCTGGCTTGCGTCAGGTCCTAATATTTTCTTTAAATTTCGTGATTTTTTTTTAATTCCAATGTATAATGTTTATTGACAGCTAACGGTATAAACATTACAATATTACAATATTAAAAAAGGTCTCAATACGGTCCCCCTGAGCCAAATTGGCTCATCAGGAGGTGCCTGGGTTTACACACATTACATTATCATGAAATACATTTGAAATATACCCAATATAAAATTAGTCAAACTCAATAAAATGCACTTACTTTAAAATTGCACTAAATGTAAAATCGTACTGATAGTAAAATTGCACTAATGTCAACTTGCACACATTGAACAATTTCACTACTTGTGAAATTGCACAAATTGATAAATGCACAGATTGAAGTATTACACTAATTAGAATTGCACTAAATTAAAAGTATCGTAATTTAAATATAACATAAAATTTTGGTTGCTACACGTAAATTATATATAACATAACTTTCTACATATATACAAAACAGGAGGAACATAGTTACATAATAGGAGAAGACGTATGGTGTAACATATTACATATAGGCTGAATGACACATAGCATTATGACAAGAAGTTATTTACACAGAAAAACAGTGCATAACCGGATAACCATCTATTTCTATATTTATTATTAAGTTAAAAGATAAGATTTTAACCTCTTTTTTAGTTGGGCTATACTGCTTATGTTAAGCAACTCGTCAGGCAGCTTGTTCAGTTTCTTAGGTACGGTAACTGATAATCTATTGCTTCCGTAGGAATTGTAGCAACGAGTAATCTTGAACTGAGGTCTGTTTCTGCAAATCATATTATGCTGACGTTCATCTGTAGTTCGGTATTCACTTCTGAAATAATTATCACATATCAGTATGTACTCATAGAGCTTGTCAACTGGTAGAAGACCTAGACTCCTGTAGCCTGCATTCAAGTCATTATTTAATCCATTGGCTAGAATTATTTTGATGGCCTGATTCTGCAGTCTCTTAATTCTTAGTTTATGACTTTCACATGCATTACCCCATATTGTAATACCGTAGCGGAGGAGAGATTCGAAAAATGCATGGTAGATGGTAGTGGCTATTCTTCTAGAAACCATAGGCGTAGTATGATACAGCAGGAAGCAGACTTTTCTTAGTTTATTACTTAATTCATAAAGGTGTGTGCTGAATTTGAAGTTATCATCTATTGTGATGCCTAGGTACTTATACGTATTGACTTGAACAATGTACTTGCAATTGCAAGTATCTTTAGAAAGGTTGTGGAGGCAGCTATGGCTATGGATTTTTATTTTGGTATTTTTTCTCCGATCGGATCTGCTACAGATATGCATCACTTTACTTTTTTCTGTGTTAATTGTCATTTCATAATCATGTGACCATTTCGTTAAGTTATCAATGTCATTTTGCATGTATCTTGAGGCTATTTCAAACTTTTTGTGAGCTGAGATTAGGACTACATCATCAGCATATATTAATATTTCGGAGTGCTGAATATTTTTACATAGATTGTTGATATAGATTATGAACAGTATTGGCCCCAGTACCGAACCTTGTGGAACTCCACATTTTAATTCAGTTTTATTACTCATGAAACTTTTTATTTTGACATAAAAGCTTCTGTTACTGAGATAGCTTTTAAACCATTTGAGTTCCGTTCCTCTTATTCCAATGTTATGAAGGGCTTTTACTAGGATTTCATGATTTACAAGATCAAAGGCTTTCCTGTAATCAATATAGGAAGCAATCACTTGATTATTTTTGTCCAAGTTGGAATTTACAATGTCTGAAAACTTTTCAAGAGCATTCCTTGTGCCCTTACTTCTCTGAAAAGCAAATTGTTTCGTAGTAATTATTTTGTATTTAGCAAGATAATCTAACAGGCAAGATGCAACGTATTTCTCTAAGATTTTGTGAACCACTGATAGAATAGAAATAGGCCTGTAGTTGTTTAATTCAGAGAAGGATCCCTTTTTATGGATTGGTCTCACTATGGCCACTTTTAAGCTGTCTGGGACTTTGCCTGTTTCTAGGCTGTTATTTATGAAGTTTGTCAGTAAATCAGCAAGGACATTGTTGTTTTTTATGTCGTATACCCTGATATTATCCAACCCACAGGATTTCTTTTCTAGAGAATTGACTATGTTGATCGTCCTTTCACGGGTAATTGGAAGTATTGCTAGGCTGTTTTGAGAGGGAGGCATTTCGTAGCTGCTGAGAGGTACAACGCATTTTTGCATTAACGTCATTGAGCCACAAGAGAAGTGTTCTGCAAAAGAATTACATATAGATATGGTGTCCTCAGTGTTTTTAAAATTTCTAATGATTTTTTCGTCACCAGATTTATTACCAGTTCTGCCTATTAAGCGGTTTATTTCCGACCATAACATTCGAGAATTTTTTGCACTGCCAAACTTTTCATCATAGTAATTCCTTTTGGCCTTCTTGACTTCTTTCACAGCGATATTTCTCAGCTTCTTATAATTTTCTTTAAATACAGAGTTGCTTGGAGAATTTCTCCACCTTTGAAAGGCAGTGTCCCTTTCCCTGAGTAGTTTTAAAACACATGTTTGATTTTGTAACACACATTACTAATTTCATGATAACACATGAAAAATCTCATACAAAAGTAAATGAAAAATTTACATTTCAATCTAAGAAATACATTAATGGTAATCATCCCTACAGTCGATTCCTGTATTTCTCTTTATTATCCTCTGACTATCATTCCGATGTTTTTTAAAGGTTCATCTCACTTGTCATTAATCAAAGGATAGTAAAATCGTCACTTACTTGTAGTGGATTGTTCATTTCTTATTACTGATAAAACATAATTTGCTTTAGTCATAACTTCATCATTGTATAGGAGAAGGAAAAAAATAAACTTTCACCCTTACCCCATAGTTTATTCACCAATCAAGGTTTCAACACGTTGCTTCATCATCAGGTCCAATGATGACACTACGTATTGCAACCTAGGTCATTAGATAAACTTATAAGGCAAGGGTTTGTTTTCCTTCCTTCTCCTACACAATGGAGTCCTATTACAAAGTCGTTCCTGAAGTAATAGATAATATAACTTTACCATTTTACATACCTTTGATTCGCTATGTATTACCTTTGCTTCTCGATATTAGACATTTCTTTATGTTTTGACCTTTCTTTTACTACCTTTTCGAATATCTACGAATATTTTACCATGAAGTGCGTAAAATACATGAAACTGTTTCTTTTAATAGTCTCACAGTTTCTTCTTCTTCGCTCAATAATTCGCTCGCAATTGGTTTTTTTACTAAGAAGAACATAGTTTAAAATATACTTCCTCTCTCCCTCTCATCACTCGGAATTTATTTTTCCGGACGCCTTACCAATCTCCCCCATAAATTCAAGCAGTAGCTCGCCCATCCCTCCTTCTCGTGTGTTCAACTGAAGGTTCTCCTCCACCATAAACACCTCAATCTATCTATCTTTCTTTTTCTCTATCGTTAACTCTCTCATTTTGTCATTTTTTTAAATTTTAACCATCTGTCTTGCACAACCTATGTGGAACTTCTCTCAACCATGTTTTCAATCCCTTAACCACGATATATCCTTCTACTCATTGTGTAGATAAACCTAATTCAGTATGTATCTGAAAATAGGGCTCATAATTCAAATTAGTCTTAAATTGATACTCCCCAACCATAGTATTGTATATAAATATTCGTACTCGATTTAAAGTATTCATTTGTGGTTTTTGAAAACTTTTATCTGATTTACTTTGCTTGCATACACTTACATTAAAATGCGACCACTATTCCTTTTATTACTTTGTGTAACATACTTCACGAGACCCAGGTAACTATCTATTTTCATTGCAAATCATCAATCGCTTGTGTTTAAACACTTAAAATAGCGGAGCTTACGCTCCACCTATTTAAATTAATCTTTCGTATCATAGCCTGTTATTTCCTCTCTAACAAATTCCAATTCCCTCTCAAATCATCGCCATTCTAAAATCTGAAGGTAAATCCTGTTATTTCGAGATTATCAATTACAAATTATTCAGTTTCTTAAGATCTCAATTTGATAATCTTTTGCTAGTAGAAAAGATGAATCCAAAGCGATAAATGAAACCATAAAGGTATTCCCAAGAAAAGTGCATCATTACACTTGTTCTACTCCACTATCTTATTACAGATTAAGGACGACTTTTCTCTCAATATACAATTTCTCACATGAAATACAGCCTCAAATGCACTACAAATCTCAAATTGAGATTTACTTGCAAAACGGTCACTCCGTGCGCGTTTTCTGTTTTAATATACATTTTATTTTAAAATCACCACTTTATTTTCATAATTTTTGCTCACCCTATTCTGGAAGCTTAATTTCCTCATTTTACTTAGCCTACATCTTCTCCCATATTCATTTCTTAAGATATTTACATAGAAAAATGGAAGTATTTCGCTACAATCGACTAATATCGTCAATAATCCTTCCCACTTATCTCTTTCTTTCCTCGGTTCATCTCCAGTTCTTCATCTCTTTCTCATTACTCTTTTCCTATATCTTCAATATTTTTATCCTGCATCTTCGAATAAACTCAGGGCTGTGCTCTGTTTCACACTCAAGCTGTCAATTTTATTTTAAAGTTTCCAGTTAGTTAACCGTTAAATCTAACGAAATTTACCGATAAAGATTGTGGGCGTTACGGATAGAGAAAATGACTTACAACTATGAATGTATATAACACTGCTGATAATTAGTATGATATTTTTCATTGTAATTTATGTCGAATGATGAAAATTAGATCAAAGGGAAACCCTAAGGTTATGATTTTTCAAAGTATGAGTTGAAGGAGTTATATTTGGAGACATAAAATCTACGTGTTATTCTAACGAACAACTTCAATACACGATAGGGGGATTAAATATTTAACTTCCTTCGTTCTTGCAAATCCACCAATTGACTTAAAAGCACTGGCATGTATAACGTACCTTGTCTGAGTTTACATCAACAAGAAAAACTTCTTAACAGACGCAATTCATTCAGGATGTGGCACGAGCAATGAGGTGGATTATTCGCTATCGCACAGCCGCTTTTTCTGGCTCTAAAATAGTCGACGTAAGATTTAACCGCGACAAATCTCGCCCAATGGTAATCATTAGGCTAATCTCTTCCTTCCCTACCACATCAACGTTTCAACACGTTACCGTTTCTATCGAGAATTTTTACTGACTTTTCCCTCGCATTCCTTCTCCTCCGATTGCTCCACACCTTGTATTACTTCCCTCATCTCCCACTCTTTCACCCATTAATCACACCGTTGAACCTTCTCGCCTTTTCTTTGCTAAACACTTTCTTTCCACGGAATACGCACTTCAGCTTTTATTCATCCCTACCCAGACTCCCTCATCCCCGCTTCACCTTTCCTCTCCGAAAACAAGAATCTCTTTTTCTTACCAATCTACCCGTCAACACTACTATTCTCATCCCTCGAAATCCTTATTCTGAAAACGACTCCACACCTCTCTTTTTATCTCTCCTTACTTCCTTCCTTAAAAAATCCTCCCTTTTTCTCTCCATCTTTATCCCAACTTCTTTCCCCCTCTCCAATCCGCCTGCCACCGACCTGTCACCATCTTACCTCGTATTTCTCACGCAGACGCCCGGTTTTATTTCTCCGTCTCTCTCTCCTTATATCTTTTTCGTCCCTCTTTCTCTACTTCGCTCAACTCTCTCGTTATTATTTTTCCTTTCCCCGCAAGTGGTCCACGGGCGAAGTCTCAATCCCCCTTAGCGCAGTCGGAGGGGAGTGAAAAAATGGGATGAAGGCAAAGGAGAGGGGGAAGCCGCGGTTTGAATAAGTTTGATGGTCCCGGGGATGAAACCACTGCGGGCGGTGGACGTCGTGAGGAAGGGGCATATCTCTCTAGGAATTCCGTCCGGTGATGTGAGTCATTGAGGAGGCTACACGGACGTTTCCTCTCTGTTTTTATTCCTCTTTCTTTCCACTGTCCTATCTTTTATCTCTCTCCTTCCCCATCGCTTTTTTATGCGGACGCTTCGAAAAACTGTACCGATTTGTAGGAGATGGTTTAATGCGATCGTCATGGGCGCCGTCGCAAATGGGCTCGCATTCATTCCACTTGTCAGCGGGATTCGGTTTTATTTTTCTTTTAACTCCTCGTTTACGGAGTTCGCAGCATGTGGCCCCGTAAAAAAATTAACCGGGCTTTACTTAATTTTTACTCAAAATGTTGGATGGGACCGGTGACATTTATTTCAAAATAGGAATTTCAGCGTGTAATAATATACTCTTCCTTGTATTTCCACTAAACCATCGTGACACTATATCATGCCTTTGCGGCCTCGTTGAAAGAATCATCGGGTTCCGTGCGAGCGATAAATTCTCCATTTTTCAATTACAGTTTTCAATCAGATGAACCAACACTTTGGGCCATCGTATAACGTCCTTTAGGAAGAGGCAATAATTCATTTAGGATAATATGGCTCTACTTTCATTCTCTGAATCTCAACATTTTCATTGGTATTTCGTTAGAAGTAAAAAAAAAGTTGAGAGTTTCTATTGAGAAAGTTGAATGCATCATAAATTACTTTATTTAGCATCGCTATCCCTTCACGAATAATACTATTTTATGTCGTATATTATGAAAGAGAAACGAAAAGTGAGATTAAATCAATGATTACTGCTGCATATTTATGTTCTTCTCACTGGTCCCAAACTTTTATTTGGAATCGCCTTCTTGTTTAGATACACGTCCTCCACAATATCAACACATAATAATCAGCCTGACAAAATCGGAATGATAATAAAAATGAAGCTTCGTAAAGATCTCCATAATACTAAGCAGCGATTTGCAGATGTTTTCTTGCACTTTAGAATTCACTTTTATATCTATTCAGCGCTTCATAGAAGTGATATTTTCTACCTTAGGAATCATTATTTCTGGAAACTAAACTAAAAGTCAATTTGGCGTTAGGAATCGTTAAGTATACTGCAGTGTGCTGTAGCTTCCGATTTATAACTCTGGACTTTGTTTCAGATTTCCATGTGTAAAGCTCTATATGCAACGAAAAAAATACAAAATATCTGGGACATTTACGATAGTCCAGGACGTAATTTGCGTGGGCAGTCGCTGAGAAGTTTACAGCGTACAATCTGAGGTCTTAAAGACTCAAGAGTGTTTGAAGCAAAACTTAGACCAGTCACTGGTGCCCCCATATAAGTGTTTATGCTCGCATAAATCGAAAACGGAGTTTATTCCATCTTAAACAGCCGGCGCGCACAGAAAGAAAGGAAATAATCTTTATAGAGTCCAAGGGTCAGTTTTACTACTTTTATGGAGGTTAAAAATATGATGGCATCCCGCTGTGATAAGTTGTCGACCGGTATCACTACGGGGTACAAATTGTTTTTCGTGTAATTCCTTTATATTGGTGGCACCATGCCACGGTTTAATTCCCGTTTCACATTCGGCAACGCAGATACTAAAAACTGCAAGATAGCTATCATTTTGTGAAATTTAAAAAATATTTGCTAGCATTAATGAAGTCTCAATAATTCGAAGCTCAATAATCCCAATTTCATTGGAAAATTAAAGCGGGATACCATTATTAGCAAAAATTGCGCGAATTTAAATCTTTTTGGGAGAGCACTGTAATCCATAGAAGCAATATTGCATTCTGATCAAGAATCATAGACTTCTTAAATTCCTTTAGACAACTTTGTTATTCGTTAGGTCTTTGATTTCAACGGATTAAATTTTCATTTATCTACATACTTACTTGGGTATAGCAAAAAAATTGGCTCATAAAATTTAAGTTTCCTTCATTAAACGTTTTAAAGTCAAGATGACGTTTAAGAAGAATTGAAAGGAACGAATTTTAAATAAAGTTTTCATTTTTACACTTTCCTCGCATTTTTTAAATATTAAGATCGAAAGAGATATGAAGAGAATTTTCCACAAATTTCGATATATAGCAGAAGAAATACATAATGGAAATATGTCGATTAAAAAATTGAACTTTAAAACGTCATTTAAAATTGTTAGTCTCCTCGTAAGGAATCCTTCGAAATTTATTTCTTCAATCTCTCGTTATTTAACAAAGTATAGGATATACAGCACAATGGCTCGCTGCGAAAGACTGACAGAGCGTAGAATCCAGATTCATCTACTACTGGAAACGATTACAAGACAAACGAAGTGTTGAGATGACGAGGAATGAATCCTACTTGTTCGCGCTTTGGCGAACTTTTGACATTCAAGTAAGGTGAACTTGTTATTAACTTGTTAAATATGTAATTATAATATTGATTGAGTTTCGATCGAGTTAACTCCCTCTTGTAGTAAGAGACTTAATTAGTTAACACGGGGCTTATGAGTAGACAGCTTTCGAACGAATACTTTTTAATTTCCTATCACTGCATTTAGCATTGCTGTTGTTGCATTATGAATAATTTTAGCCTTTTTCGACAAATTCTAATTAACAGAAGATGAAAGATATAGTTTAAAATAATATTCTTTATGAGAATCTTGAATTTATGTTCAGTTTAATAAAAGTAGATTGAGTGTCATAAAATCCTGTCGTTAGTAAATAAGATAGGCAAAATAAATAAAAGGCAAATTTGATTTAGTTTACTTCATAATATATTAAAACTGATAAAGAGGATAAAACGGTGCACTTTGGATGTAGTGGATTTAAACAAAGCTGATGATTGGCTAAACGGTTGAACTAATGATGTGGCTCAGAGAATTAATGGTTGCAGATGACAAATGTTCGAAGACAATCTATTTGTATAAATACCAATTCCTTTCTTCTAACGCCATGTATTTAAATTTTACAGGAAGTATGTATCTTAAAATGTTCTGCTCATCTCTTCTCTACAGTGGAGAGATGCTAAAAACAAAGCTTGCATAGTTACCATCCTATGTATTATTCGTACAAGGGACGTTCGAGCACAAATTAATGGCACATATTCGATAGCGAATGATCTTAAATTGATAACACAATTACAGCAATTTTGCTTTAAATGTACAATATTTACGGAGAATAATAGTGGGATATCAAACTATGTTGTTTTACTACTTCTGGTCTATCTCTCGAGAAACGATACCCAGTTACGAATATTTATTCTTGATACCATGAGTAGTCAATCCTCCTAACACTTCCTCCATTTTCCAGTTAAAGTGATATTCTAACGTCGCCAGTTTCGGATTATATTCGGAAAATAATGATCATGCTTAAAAGGAGAACGTTTCTGTGCAGATCACTTTAAAGCAGAGCAAGCTTATCGGAAACAAATGAAACTTATTGTGTTCCTGACCACAGGCCATTAACTTGGGGAATAAAGGAATGCTCGATTCGAAACAATCTTTCACCCTCGCAAAAGCAAGATGTCATTCGGAATAAGATAATGACGAAGAGAAATGGAGAAAAAGAAAAGAGAGGGCGGCTCCGAAACTTGGTATATACCCATTCCTTCGAGTCTACCTCACTCTCTCAGGCCTCTCCCTGAAAAGCCCTCCTCCTCTTCCCAGTCATCCTCTTTCTCCCCCCTGGAGAGACCAGTGTCAAAGTTTAAACAAATAGACAAGCTCTTTGGCCCCACCTTCTCTTCCCACTCTTTCCTTTGAGAGTAGTCACAGATACATATGTTGGGAGATAAAGATGCTGGATTGGAAGGGAAGGCTCTAAGGTTCGAAAGGGATTCTCTTCACTGCTAGAATACCATATACTAGCCTTTAAAACCTTTGGAATCGGTCGAAACAGTTCTTGATTTTTTATTAACATATGTATTAAAAAATCATGGAAATTGAAAGTATGCCCTGAAGTAAAAGAGAATTGATTTTATTTTATGAAAATACATTTTTGGATTCTCTCTAGTTATTTCATAAGAAAATATTTCCATTTTTACTTCTTAAATTTCAATGTGTTATGATATAATTTAAAAATCAAGAAGCAGAAGATTTAAAGGACCTTACAAAGTGTATCTGATAGAAATTGTTTAGAGTGAGCCCTAAAATCACTTACTTCTGAGAGAAATTCATTAAATGTATCAAAATCACTTTAACTGATATACCGCTATTTACTCAGGCAATTTCATAGCTCGTAAGAGGTTTTGCCGACTTATCTACCATCATAATAGATCTGGATACATATTTTCCTTTATGTACATGTATATTACATCATAACTACGAATATAGCCGGATTTTAAATGTAGGTGGAAAAGTTACCGTATTTATGTGAAAAGAAAACTGATTGGCATCTTCTTCAGAACATGTTTTGCTTCTTTACTCTCACATTTTCCCACAATCTCTAAGGTATCTCAGCAAAGAATTTGGAGGCATCGGAGCGCCACCGTGACTGCATCTCCCGCTGAGGGCGAAGGATGGGATGAACTGAGGAGATTCCTCTTTTTTTTCAGTAAAACCGAGAGGAACTGAAAGTCACGCAACAATGAGATTCCTTATTTTGGAAACGAGATGATAACACGGGTAGATGCCGTGGAGAATGGGGGCTTCCGATGCCACGCTCGGCTGAGGAAAATTCTAGGTCATAATGCTGCAGAGTTATAAGAAAACGTCGTTTTCTTTATGGATGGATTCCTTAAATATGCTAGTGAGTTCAAAAATACATTATTTTATACGTTGTTTATCTATCTGCGGGTGTCACTTAAAATGTTCGTGATTTTATTCTCTTTCATTCAATTATTTGCACGAAAGAGCAGATAATGGATATCTGTCCGTAGTGAGTTCTATTACGGTGCTAGAATGAATTGCTTAGGATGGTCGGAGAAAGTGCGAGATTTATGGTAAAGATAGTATTAATCAATACTTCATTGAAACATACTGAGGAAATGAAGACCAAACCTTATATCTCATTCTTTTATCTGAAGCTGGGTCGGTCCGGAATTACAGAAGACAAAACCATCACTAAGGAAGGTAATATTGAGATGTGAATCTCTTGGTGCGGAGGAAAGACTTCCTATTCTATTGCATTTGTAGATGACGAAAATTAGCGTTAATGTCAGATTATCCCATTAAGTCCTAGGTTTATAAAAAGGTTTCTGATTAATTTATTAACATTTTTCTTTTCAGTTATTTCACAGTTAGTGATCACAGTGATGGTTGATACTTCGTCTGAGAACATGAAGAAATATTTCTTTAAAGTTTCGTGAAATACTATGGTTTACAAGGATATATTGTTTTAAGTTTACTTTTGAGTTACAAAAGAAAAAGAATTCCAGCGTTAAAAGTTGGCCTCGAGTGAAAGACTTAAGGTAATATATCGGAAAGTATCTGTATAAAAAGAGGCTGAAGGGATATAGGAAATATTGATGGAGATAACTGAGTTACAAAGCTCGAAGTTCCTTCTTCTTTTGATCCTTGAAAATGTTTCACAATCATTTTTACACTTGAAATGTTTCATAAATCATAAATAACAATATTCATAGATGACGAGAATGCAAGTTTTCTCTTCATTGTCTTTACAGCTAAATAACTAATGCAGTATAAATATACTATAAAAGATGTTATTGAATAATGTTGTTTCATTATCTATATGACTTGAAGGAACCTAAAAAGAAATACAGGCGAGGGGCTCATGAGGCTCCTCGCTCAGAGCGCCAATGTATGCTCCCACTATTTTATATACAATATGTATATATAGTCAGTCATGTGTATTTTGTATTAAGCTTACAATAAATTAAAGTCCAGGGGCATATAATTAAAAATACTATGGTAGGACTGTTACGACATTCAGTAATCAAAATGCTGATTTTTTAGGTAGAAAGCTCACACTATTTTTAAAGATACATCTTGATTCAGTTTCTTTCTAACGCTTCATCACATTAACATCGCCAAAATACTGGATAGTAGACTTGAAACACTTTTTCCGGGGTAAACCAATAAGAGTTTATCATAATAGGAGGTGAGGTACGTTGACTATTAGTCGATCTCGAAGAGTTACATCATTATCAGTCGCTCCAAATTTTCTCTTTCTAGGAAATAACAGGTCTATTTATTACAAAGGCCTCTGAAAAAAGCGGGAAACTATTAATCAGGGATATAATTCTCTTGATGGTAAAGGAATTGCGAACAGACTATAATATCGATAATTCCTACCACATTGTTAGATATCACTATCTATGGATTTGCTCAGTAGAGCGTTTTAGTTGAGTTTGGTCGTGATAGTTGGTATATTCAGGGGTTATTGATACTGTACAAACAGGAAGAATAACATTTTAGGTGTAGAGGTAGATATGAACCGATACGATTAATGATTGACAGGGTGGTAGCCCGGAGGGCATCACGAGAAAAACTTCAAATAAAAAAGAAAACTGCAAAATAAAAACTTTACAGTAAAGACTAAGAAAAAGGAAAACACGGAATTTTTAAAATTCGCATTAAATTAGCTACTTATAATTGCCAATTCTTATCTATTTACTGTAAGGAAATTGCTCATTAACTGCATGTATTTTCTTACCTTGAATAAAAATCGTTTATGTATGATCTGTCAGACTAAACAGTAGAATAGTAGTAACCGAAACAGTTCGTTACAGAACTGCAATGTCAATGTCATACCATCGTTTTGCTTTGTAACACAATTTCCTCAGTTAATCTCTCATGTCTACTCATCCTTGAAAGAAATACACATTTTCTGCGTAGTGAAATGGATAGTATTGTTACGATATTCAATTAAAGTGACAATTTCAGACAAACTTTACGGAAATAATTGTTCCTCAGAAATCATCCATTCTTCCTAGCTGCTTTAATAACTCTAACTTTGATATTCTGATTATTAATTTCACATGTAGAGCTGTTATTGTCTTTCATCATAACTAATGATGATGAAATTTGGGTGTTGATGGAACGCTACACTTCGAGGGAAATTTTTGTTGCAGCGATTTGACAAAATAAATTCATTAGAATTTTCTATTTCATCAGATATTTATTTAAAATACAAAAGCTGATTTAATACTATATTGAATACATGATTCCGTGTTATTTTTCATGTTTTAATGATAAACTGTTCAGGAAAAGTTTTTAATCGTGACTAAACTTCAGTTTCGGTAGTTTCCTCAGGATTTGATCGGTTGTTGATTTCATATTCATGGTGTGTAACTGTTCTCTCTTTTTGATGATTTTTTTATAAAAGGTACAACAGAAAATGGGTTATAATGCTCAGACGCCAATTATAACCTTTATCAAGAGATGGTTACAAAGATATTTCGAACTTTTCTCCAATATCTCCGTAGCGGTAAAGGAAAACTTTAATCATGATTTCATTCCCGTTCACTCCAACATCAAAATCCGCTCAATAGAGACCGAACTTTCATGGAACCGTAAATCACAATTAGAACGTAAAAATAATCCTTATATTCAATAAAATAATTGCTTTATACATTTCCGTAACGTTTCGTGGAATTTACTCATTAGTTTCAAGATTTTCATTCGGATAGAGAGAAACAAATTGGGACGTTACGCTTCGGCGAGATTTCGTTGAGTACTCTCTCCTTATCGCAAGTACGGCTGACCTATTCGGCTATTTTCGCCATAGAACACGCACGAATAGGATTTCTGCCTCGAAAAGGAGTCCAGAGATAGATGGAGGAAATATTCAAGAAGATGCAGTGAGCAACGGAGTGGGAGGAAGGCCTCCACCTAAGGCTTCTTCATCGCCCACGACTAGAAAGAGGGAAGTGGGTGGTGAGGAATAAGAGATGAAGATGGAAATCGTGGACGGGGGACGTAGGAGTCTTATGCTACCAAAGAGTTTTATGAGAGGTTCAATAGAGGATATCGAAGCATAAAAAGATGTCCCTCGAAGCAAAGAAGTATTTCTGCATTGTAGGTTTTACGATAGAGTTGCAAAACAAGTTAGAACATTCGGATAATTTTCGGCAAAAACGTCTCCTGGTGACTGCTTTTTACTACCTCGTTAATTGTGAACTAGCGTCAGGTTTTTCAAGCAAAACCTTGCGTAAACAAATTGCAGAATGTTACGGGAAAAGAACTGAATGGAAACGGTATGATAAAAACGGTGTTTCCCTGATATAGTACATTTTCATGCTTGATCAGGTCTTTGAAGCGAATTCAGGGAACACGAGTTAATTTAATTATAGAAATGTTGGAAACGTACCTTGTTTAGCGACCTTGCTTGCGCTTAATTCGCTGAGTACATAACCTCCGTGAGTTCATTTCACACTGAGAAGGAGAACTTCGATTCGAATTCCAGTTAGAAATTTAAGCCATAAATACTAATTCTAAATATTCTACCTGTATTAATTGAACGTTTCCAGTATATAATGATTTCATTATAGTCTCGTTACTCCTTTCATTACCATTACTTCTGAATAAAAATTAATTTATCAGCATTATTACACAGCTAGAGTCGGTCGTGAATGAAAAACTAAAACGAAAACTTCGAAATTAATCGTAGTAGTAGTATTGCTTAAAATTGCTTCGACAGCTTAGGTCAAGTCGCACGTGGGCCCCCACCGGGAATCGAACCCAGGACCGCTTTCACCGAAGTCGAACGCGTTGCCCACTTGGCTATCCGGGAGCCCCTCGGAATTAATCGTTAAGAAATAAATAATATTAGGAGCAATTAACCGGTCTGGCATAATGAATAATCGAATTAGTAAATGGATAGCATCTCCTAAAGCATTAAATATTGTATCTGATGGTAACTTACATAGTATACTAGGATCAAACTTTTGTCTTTAACGATCCTTCAATGATACTTTCTTTTCTCTTTAGTTGAAAGGAGTTGAAAAATACGGGTAACGAAACGATACAGTTGATGAAATTTATGTTAATGAGCATGGCATAAACGAAGCATGAAGCTCGTATGATATACTTTTCATTTTTATTGCGAAATCTTTCTCCGTCTGGGCATTATATGACATGATCTCTCTCTTTGGCTACGGCTATTTAAGTTCCCTCTCGCCCGCTCATAATTCTCCCTGATTTATTAATTGAACAAACAAGATCTTTTAGGGCGAATAAACCACGCTCCTTTCGTCCCTCACTCCCCTTTCTTCCTCTCCATCACCCGACAAATGACCCATGGACAAACACTCATCAGCTCACCCTCACCTTCTCTTCCATTCTTATGAAAAGGGCGCCCAATATTTTCCTCTGGATCATAACAGAGGAGAAAAGAGGGCATTGAGAGAAGAAAGCCATCCTACTCACGCTCACCAATATGAGGCTCCTGCTATTCGGGCGAATATGAAGCGCGTAGTGACTTTAGGACGGCGGAATGACAGAGAATGGGAGAAATGATGGAGGAATATGAAAGGAAATGCGTGGCAGAGAATGGAGAGTCGGGGGCGAAGTGGGCGGCTGCCGAGGGGAGAAGGGGGCCAGAAACGGGGGAATCGGACAGTGGTCCCGTCGGGATAGGAATCCGAGGTATGTTGGGGGGAGATGGAGTGAGAAGGGGGAGTGGAGAGGTTAGAGGTGGACCCCCTCGCACCCCCCGTTCGCACGCCCCCGCACCTCTCGAGTGCGCTCCGTGAGAGACGCGAACGTCTGAGAAGATCTTGGGCGGAGGATGGGCAGTCGGTGGTAGTCGTGGGGTTGAGGGGGTGGGTGGTGAGGAAGGGGCGAGTGGCGGGGAGGGAGTGGCTTTGGCGCCGCAGGGGCGGTCTGAGGGGTTTTGCATTCCCATGAGTTCTTGCTCTCACTTGGCTTCGTAATGGATGAGGAAGAGGCGGAGGAATGAAGGCAGGAATGAGAGGAGAAATGAAGGAACGGAATATTTTTCTAAGCATGCGGGTCAGTTATGAAATTTTCGGCGGTGATAGTTATTTATTGCGGAATCTGTTATAAGATATACGTTTGGCTCGAGGACGAGCTAACTTTGCAGATAATTGGGACACAAGGAGTAATTAATGATACTTAGCTTTCTTGCTTTAAATTTCTGTTGGGCAGCGAACGTGTTAAAGTCTTAGCATTTTACGATTCAGCTAAAATAATTCTAAGAATAAGTCCAAGCGAAAAAAGTTTTTTTTTGACATTCCTCTCGTGATAGAATATTTAAAAAAATTCAATCTTAAAAATTTAGAATTACATTACCATTTTAACTTCGATCGATATTTCTTCTAAAACTGTTAACAACAATTGAATTCTACTGAAGATATGCGGTATACAATCAATCTTCATGAAAGCCTTACAGCAATTCTGGTTATACAAATTATAGCAAAACATTAATTTCCTTAGAAAGAAAGTTACTTTTTTTAAGATTTCTGAGCATAAGAAATACCAACTTATCCAGCGATTAACCTGTTCTGCACACACAACTAACTCTGAGTTAATACTTTTTTATTACTTATAGAAGGCGAGCAACTCTACATAAACTAAGAGTTTCCTCGTAAACTATAATGGCCGTAAAGTGAATGCTAAAATCAAATGTCATTCAAGAATTGTAATCATAACAAAATCTAATGAGTGCCAATTTTATTATCAGCCATTCCTAATACAAAATCTACACATATACCAGCAAACTGTTTTTGTAAACACCGTTCAAACGTGAAAATAAATTCAGCATCAAAGTCTAATTATTGCAGTGATACATTCCCCGTTTATAGCATAAAAACACTAGAGAGCACCCACTTAAATGGAAATGCACCGTAATGTAGCAGCAGATATATTTACGTAAACAGTTGTCGATCCAGAGAGATAAAAAAAATATTCCAGCAAATTCCACCGCGAGATCAACGATAGTCCATAAGTCAGATCAAATGGACACTAGAGAGGGAAAGAATGTAAAAAATGAATGCAAGCTCAGGAGACGTGGGGTTTTAGAAGGAACGGAAAGTTGAATAGACAGCGGTGAGGCTCGTGGAGATGCGAGGGAAGACAACGGAGACCTTATTATTTACGACCCATCATCCCTGAATTTCGGAGGGCGATCATAAACTGCATTTTCATGAGAGCGGTGATGCGGACGTGTGGAGCGGTTGTCGAGGGAAGCAAGTAGTGGGTGGGGGCGCGGGTTTTTCGCTGCCGGCCTGCCTTGTCGCAGATGGGCGATCGTGGGGAGATGAACGCGCGTTGGCCGCCGATGGCGCCGCCAGCGTCCGACTCCCCCGCGGCGCCCGGGATGAGACACGTGACCGCTGCTGAGCATCCTCTCTGTCCCTAAGACGAATAAATCGGAGCTCGTTTTTCATGAAGTCGTCACCGAAAGGAGGATATAAATATTTTTATAAGCGTGACCCACGGTCAGGATTGTTCCCATCCGGCTACAAATAGTTCAGTTCCTTCCCGAAGATGATTCTGGTCGAGGATATAAATGGTAGGACACTATATGATAGATCTCTGTTACTACCCTATCGCAGTGTGTTTTCCTTCTTATTCTTTTTTGTATGAAATTTTGAATCGGGTTTCTTCATTCGGAATGAAATAGTATCATTTCATACATATCTGTTCTATTCTTTACGAGACACGTTGTACTTGCTCGCATACCCCATTTTATTTCTTACATTAATTTTTGTTATCGTAGCTGATATTTTGAATTGGCATACTTAATTGATGCACATGCGACTTGGGTTACCTGTTTCCTCCTTGATTATCATTTCCACATGAGTTACGTAAATAATTCTTGTCGTTAACGTAATCAATTTCAGCGAACCGTGGGCATGAAAGAATAATTAAATAATTTAACCGTATAAACTGAGTATCAAATTACATACTTCCCCGAAACACGGAGCGAACTACACCTCTATAAGTTATCCTCTGATGGAAGTATCAAAAAGCTACATATTCAGCAAAATATTTCTGAATCTTTATTGTAGAGAAACTTTGTGAATTGTGGATTACGAAGTAAAGTGCCTCAAGAAGGAAAATTTTGAAGATGCAGGTTTTATCATGCTACAATAAAACTTAGAAACTTTTGGTTTCGGTGGATAGCACTGGGCTTTGTGAGTGAGTGGAAAAGATTAATGATATTCTATGGATGTATTCACATGATCATTAATTTTCATTCTGAATAATCTGAATATGTATTTTGTTATCGATGATGTTTGCTTGAGAAGCTATATGCAAGGTGTTGATGAGTTTTATATTATTATAAGCTTAGTTTAAATCTAGGTGGTGAATCTTTCTCAAAGTGTAATGTGCTTCAACTTTAATTCTGTGCTATCTAAGACTTTTACAGACAACTGTCAATAAAAGTATTTTGTTGGATATATTTTGAAAGTTTGTTCATTGTGAGCTAAACTATAACTTTAAATCTGAATTTTGCTCGTTTTAATTTTAGAATATTCTGAAATACACATGCCTACAGAAATTCCTTTGTAGCGGTAATATAAAGAACTCAATGGGCAGGATGTCTTATTCTTCCGACTTTTACCATTTATTCTATTGGAAATAAGTTCTCAAACCTGAGTTTATAAAATTTCAATATCTTTATGGATTTAAAAGCAGATTCAAATTTGAGTCATATAATGATGGACGCATTCAATTCGTATATACTTCCATTAATAAAAATATGAATGATATATCGACAATAGTAGCGAGAGCGAGAAGATCGTGTATAAAATATTGTGAAAAATCTTTGATAGCATCTGATTTTACATACAAACTAAAGTAATTTACGAAAAAAATATGGTAATAAGAAAAACAAGAGACAAAATGAGTGACTCATGAATAACTTCTTATTAATGTTTCAGTTATTTTAAGATATGATATCACAACGAGAAAACATTCATTCTCTTTTCTCTTAGTTATGTTAACTTAGTGCATGCTCCCTTGAGGCCAATCCAATCATTCGAATCAGATGTCCTTGCAAATGAATACCTTGTCCACTAGATTCGATCGCGCGATGGTGGTCCCCATAATGAAACGTTAGCGCGAAAACTTTTGAAGCTCCACATCAGGTTTAAAATAATCACCCCCATTATTCAAAAGCTCCTCTCCCAACAATAGAAACGAAAGCCTCCGAGGTGATTTAAAATGAGTCTATCTTTTTCAACCAATCGATAAACCCGCTGTTATTTTTCACGGTAGCGTATCTTAAGTGGAGATACACAAGACTGGTTATGGCACTTACTCCACGGTACATAAAAAAGAAGATCGGATAAACTCAAAAAAATCTCCAATTAAAAAAAATAAAGAAGAAGCAATGGGGCAACTGGGCGGAGAAACAGGATGGTAAAATAAAACAGATTTTGAAAGCGATGGATAAACAAAAAACAAGTGCTCTCATAGTTGGTGAGCGTTTTGAGAGGGGAGACAGGTGGGGCCGGAGATCCCTGATGTACGATGAGGAAACCTGGTTCTGCCTTTCCGAGGTGTGATGATGTATTGGGGGAGCCGATCGAAGGCGCTTTATCGATGGAGCTGTGTCAATCCCAAGAGGTTGGTCAGTTTGTTTCCTCGCGGAAGAAGGGTGGGGAAAGAGAAGGGGGTTCAGATGAAAGGGAGGGAGCATTGAAGGGGGATGGAGTAGATAGGCGCCTAGACCAAGCCCAATTTTAAATCTTTCTACTTGCTTATTCAAGACTTTCACTAGAACTACCAACAATTGCTCATCGCCTAATATTAATTGAAACTTTTCAAACCTAAAATTTGAACTCTACTCAAGTTAAAGAAATGAGATTAAAAGTCGTAATATGGTTTTTTCTCCTTCTAGGGCAGTGGTGTAAGATATTTTAACTACATTGAAAAGTTTAGAAATAGTATTATTCTATTTATATTCCTTATGAAATAATTAAAAATAATCCTCCAGCAATCTAGACATAGGTAAACACTTTATATTGGCATTAAATGTATTATTATTCAATAAATTATGTAAAATTTTTGCATGGCAAAGTTCACGCAACTCTACTTCATCAATCCCTAATGGAATGCAGAATTGAACATTTTACATTACGCTCACTAATTTCGGATCAATCGCTGTAAATTTAAGAATAAACTAACTTAGGAAGTCCCCCTGTTATCCCTCAGTAAATAACGGTTTGCGTTGACGGCTCCTGCACATGCCTGCGCGTTTCACTAAATCTGGAAACATTTCTTATTAGACTAAAGATAATTCAAAACATGTTAGCTTTCGTAATAAATACTCATATAGCACGAGTCTTCAGTACTTACAGCGTCCACTGAATGGAGTGTGAGAAAGGGTTAAGGGGAGTCGTGGGCGGCGTATCCGAGGAGGGGGAGGTCACGCGCCGAGGAGATTCGGAGAGGAATGTCAGTTGGTACGGAGAAAGATAAACGAAGGGAATTATGAATGGTCAAGGCAGGTAGGCGATTTTTTATTCCAGCATCCCAAGCGGTACTGGGAAAGAGAGCAATATTAATTTTACGAAACAATGGTTCCTGTGTCACGTTCGAGTTGCAATGACCATCAATAACTCACGCTGCAGGGTAATAAGTTGTATTGACGTGGGTATGGAAATAAGGTTTGAGCTTCTTCCCCTTCTCTCCATCCATTCTTGGGTTTAGAAATGAACATGTGACCTGGTTTCGCCTACGGTTATGCTTCCGGATGGTAAAAAGTGGATATTGATGCTGATTCATTTCTAAAATAATTGCTTCGTTATTATCTAATATTATAAGCTTATATGAGAAACCTTTGGGTAGCCATATAGTTTCGAAAAAAGGAAATATTTTAAGGAGTACGAAGGTATTACAAATCAGGTAGCTCCAATCTCTTATATTTTGGGCTATAATCATAATTAATAACTTAGAATTCCTTCTAGGATACCTTAAGTTTCTTTCATAAACATTCTTCTTTGTTGAAAACTAACGCTAGTTCTTTGGAAGGAACAAAATATTTTGTAAATTTACTAGAAAGCATTCAGTGAAATCGGTTATCGGAGAGTGGTTTTTCAGTGGATATATTAACTGCATATTTTACATTACTTTGATAATGTACGATATTTATGATATTTAACAACATTGCTAAAATCCTCTATCGAAAATAATCGTTTGATTTCAATGTGATTATTTACGATATAGTGTGTAATGTGCAATGAAAGTTTAAAAAAAATTCATTTTCAAAGATTGCGGAATGTATAAACTTTAATTAAATTGTAAAATTTTAGCAAACTATGGCTCAGTTTTTCTTTGAATATTTTAACTTAAACTAGAATCATTTAAACGAAAGGAACTGCATCTGGTTGCTCTTTTTAAACATAATTATTCTAAGAGTGACTTTGTTCCCGCAAGATAATTCATCTCATTATTCAAGTTATAAAATGCAAGTCACAGCGACGTCTCTTTTAGAAATACTTTTTTGAAACATATCTTACCCCCATTTCCCATTTTTCGGAGTACCGTTAGTGTGCGTTACAATATCATGAAGTGTATTTGGGAGTCACCAGTAGTGGTGCGGAGCTTTGGTAAGGAAACAACAGCTCAAAGGGGTACTGATAAGCACCGTAGCCCTCTCAGTGCTGTGAGGCCTTAAAGATGTGGGACCTCCTTCGTTATCCATTGTGGGCCTCCATATTATTGGGTGCGGTGAGGCCCATATTTATGCCTATGGCACTGTGCGATCTACATGATAAAAAGGCGAATCTTACTAGGAATATATAATACGTAAAGTATTATAGTCTTCCAATCCTTGAAAAACTTTTTAATACAAAAATGTCCCTGCAAATGATAGGATTTCCTCAAATAAACCTTGTTTTATCTGTTGGTAACATTACTCAGTAATGAAATTTCGAAGGGGTTTTGCTTTCCTTGATTTACTGATAAAGCCAATGGCTCTATATGAATGGCTGCCAGAAATTCACAAATGAAATTATGGGATATGATATCAGGATAATCGTTACCAAGTTTCTCCAACACTAACTTTACTAGAAGATAAAACTAAGACAGTTGATCCAAAGATTTCTACATTTGTCATCAAGAAAATTATTTATAAACTAAATCTGATTATCTATTACTTCTATATCTGTGTTAATATCCTGCAAGCCGCCTTTCGACGTGTGGCAGGGGGTGTAAGCATCGAGCTTTCGAAATACTTCTTTAGCTTATTGTTACAGAATGAGTTTTTAAAACGACTTGTTCAAGCGTCCTAGCATGTTACAGCATTTTACCCATAATTTTTGAATAAACCGTTCTTTTTATTACTTTCCCATACTCCGTAAAAATTTTTGTTTTCTCTCCTAAACTTCCTGCGATTTTTTGGATTCAATCATGTGTGGCGTTTCTAGATAAATAGACCACTCCCTGAATGTATCTCTATCTCTGGTCTTTCGGTTATTTTCAAATAGAGTAAGCCAATCATAAGACATCATTATGATAAATCTAGTATTTAGCAACTTTTGATTTATCAAAAGTCGTCTTACGGCATTCCAATAGTCGGCCAACGTTGATGCAAATGCAGATGATATGTAAAATTTGGGCATGAATAAACTCATGTATTCTAATTTAGACAGTAGGTACCTTTTCAATCTCTCGATTTGCCTCAAGCTGATAGAACTTAGGTTCAAGAGAGAGCCATGCAATTTTTTAATGCCCATCTGCGTTTAACCAAGCTATTATTTGTTTACAATGATGTTTTTCATCGAATAAGTTAAAGAAGAGCTCTGAGCATGATTTAGGAGAAGAGACCGGCAGAGATTCAAGGCAGTGTTTGAAACGTGCGTTTTGAACATTGATCGCCGAAAGTGAATTATTCATAAATGAATTCCAAAAACATTTTCAATCATAGCGCAAAATGAATAAATTAAAGTTAATTAAAAAGTAGTCAATTTAACAGCTAAGACATTCCGCTGAATTTAGCACTTTACAAGGATATTAATTACTTCGTCAATTTTAACTCAATCAACAGTTTAACCACTGGAGGCTCAGGGTACAATTTTCATGAGTTCCAAATTCTTTTTATATTATTAAGAAATGAACGTCAGACATAGGCTGATTCAGAGGGAGGATATGATCTTTCCCATCTCTGATGAAATAGGAAAATGAACAATTCGCTAGGATTATGATGAGGAGTCCAAACAAATGATTAATTGCGAAGGTTATCACGATCACTTATCAACTGTTGGATTTCGCACAACAAAACGACCAATCGGCTGTGAATTAGAGAAAATTGAAGCACTCGGAATATGTTACTGTAAGATGAGTGTATTAGGAAGTTGGCTATCCACGCTTGGCAATATACTACTATATCCGTTCCTTGCTGCAAAAATGCAAAAATTGGTACGATACTTGAATGACAATTAAATTTTGCGAACTCAGTATTTGATTTTAATTTCATCCAGAAATTTTCCTAAAATTTTTTATCATTTATACGTTATAATATAAACTGAGAAGTATATTCTGTGATGAGCTGCAACATTTGCGTGAGTAAGGGAGAAACAAGTTCCGGAGATAACGTTTTACGCTATCGCTGTGCTGAGAGCTTACATGAGAATAATGCCTTTGAGTTTCATTTACCGACTATAGTCCATAAAACGTAAGGAAGATAAATCAATTGTACTTCAAGATCGCCGATCGCATAACTTTATTGTATTACTATTCTTAATCTCATCTTCGATTGAAAATCTGCTAAAAGCAGATATGTTTTAACCTAAAGTTATAGGGTTATAAATGCATTGAATGATAATTTAAGATATAAGGAAGTTGTTGCATTTATTCTGAAAACATTTTAGCTGAAGAGACAAGGAGTTTTAATTCTAAAGGTGGAACATATGATGATTTATCTCATTGGTAAATAAGAAAGAATTTAAACTTTGAGAAGAGATGTTATGAGATTTATGTTGATAAGGACAACTTGTTTCCATATTCTAGTTAATTTTGAAACTGACACTTAATGCAGCAGTGATCCAAATAATTAACAGTGCTCGGTTAATGATTTATTGGTTAAAAGTAGACTTTCCAGAATCCCTTGAAAAAGGGTTTTTGGTTTTATTATCAAATTATCTGATGTGATGACGCCAAATTATAAAGTCAGGGAAACTTTTTTATTATTTATCCAAGTTCGTAATGCCCGAGTATCTCGAAAATTTTTGTTTTGCGTATAAATATTATTGGTTATTACTTATTTGCCATTTTTTCGATCGTGATTATGCTAATGGGGCCTCGGTGAGGTAGCGGTGTGCCACACAGAGGACTTGGGTTTAATTCCCTGATATGATAATGTATCTGCCGGCATTTTTTACGGAGGCCACGTGTCGACTCAGCCTGAGAAAATGAGTACCGAAAGTAAACATTTGTGTAATTATAAGTGGAGGATGCGTAGTGTCCGCCAGCCTACGTTCATTTCATAGTATTAGGCTCATTTATTAGCAGCGTTAATCTGCTAAATCCCAAAGGCGTTGCTGTGCTATCACAAGAGACTATTATTATGCTACTACAATGATTACTTCGAAGGTGGAGTAACAGGGAGTGCATGTAGTACCCACCGTCTATAATACTAATAAAAATAGAAGAAAGGTTTATGACTTGTTATTTTTGATGACACAATCAACATAGGAGAGAATGCTGAACTAATTTCCAAGTTTAACTTCTACGTTCCTGTTGTGCATTGTAGAAGAAATAGATTTTTCAAATTAACCACTATTAAAAAGTCTAACTGCATTTATTCTCCTATATATAGAATATGCAAATAATACCTTTAGTAGCACAATTGATGTCTTTCAAGACAGAAATTCTTTTAAAAAATTGTATTTTTAATTATTATTCATGAAATATTTATACCTATATGTTCTCTTTTTTCATTCCTTTTTATATTATTTTGACCCTTTGTACAATTATTCTTATGATTATAATTGTATATTATTGTATAACTGTATTTTATATCAGTATTATTTTACCCTGTAATTGTTGGTTGGGTGAAGTTAAAACCTAAATAAAGAAATAAATACTAAATATCAAAACTTGCCCGATAATTACTAATTAGTTAATATTAAATATGAATGTACAAAACTTCCGAATTTCTGAGAAATTTTATATAAGATACTTCAGTTATCTATGGTGGTCAAACAGGGAATGCGGTTATTTAGCTAAGAAACAAGATCTTTCATCCTCATCATAGGTTAACCATATGGAGATGGCTTGTTGCAGCTCTACATGATGCCATACAATATGGCTGTGTGACACGAAAATCCGTGTCCGTAACTACTTAAAATGGAAACGAAATTTAATTAATAAAATCATAGTTTCAGTTCTCACTAGAAGGTATGTTTCATATGGTTAATATTATAATAATTTAATCATAAAACTATAACTTTAAATCATAGTAGAATACACTACAGCAAAATTTTATAAGTAAAAAGTAAGGAATAAATTAATATGAACGATGACTATTCAGTAAAAAATACAATGCACTACAGATAGAACATAGCAGCAAGTAATTCAGACGCAATGGCATTAATAACTTTCCTTCTGATACGGCATATATTAGCAACAATCCGTAGAAATTCATACGGAATGGTGTTACTACATGCAAATTTTAAAAATATTTCAAAGGCAATCTTCATAGGATATGGATCCGAATAATTCCAAACCATCCGTTTCATATCAAACCTTGACACCTATCATTACCTTCCTCTCATAATCTAAAGTAGGTTTACATTTTGAATACCTACCTTCCGTTATTCCCTAAACTACGGACTTATCGTAGATTATCGTAATGTAGAACACCTTAGTGTATGTCCGATTAATATTCCTTGTTATATAAGTTTGTTTTCACCACAGACTTCTCTCTTTGTATGCTTATCGAAAGAATTCTCTCTCTCAAACAGGTTCATTATACGCAGTTATAATAGTTACTTAAACAACTGTTGATGAAAGAAAATGAAGGGACTGTGCACTTCTTTCTATGACGATTGGTGAAATCGGAGGAAAGGAAAATTAGAAATCGTTATGAGAAAAGCCAATATTATTAACATGTACTAATTACAAACTAATGATTTTAGATTAAAAATAAATGCGAGAAAGCAGGACGATGATTTATAAAAATCCCTTTTCTTTATTGGGAAGGCGGTTTTCTTTCTGTATCCAAGGAATTTCTTTGCTTTTGATAAGAGCATTTAATAGTTACTTTCCAAAGAAATGTTATTGTATATTAAATGCAATTACATTCCTATTTAAATGCAACATCAAGAAAGGATCTAAAATTAATATTTCAAAACTAAAAGGAAAAGAGATTTGAGTGTGTATATCTGAAAGCTGAAGGGGAAAAATATATTAAAATGTATACATCAAGCAGGTTTCCACAGAATTAACAGAGATTCGCTTTCATGGAAGCGATGTGATTAATACGTCCAACTTTTCGGGTTTCAGGAAAACCAATTATTCCCGCTCGAAAGAGCAATTTAAATCTCATTAACACTGCTCGTGTTATTACCATTCGCTGCATTTTAATACGCTCCAACTAAGCCAGACTGAGGGATTTGGGTGTGACCAACGTACAGTTATTCCCTGGTCGTATAGGGCGAAGATACACCGAAAAGGGAGTGAGAGGGAATGGAGGAGGCGATATAGGAGAAACGATGGGAGACAATGCCGGCTGTAGGAATAGGGTTTTGTGGCTGGGCAAAGGGTGGACAGGAGGCACAAGGAAGGGCCATGCGGCGGCGGCAGACGGGGCGTCAGCTGCCGGCGCCACCACGGCCCTCGCCCCGGTCACTCCTGCGGCCGTTGGCGGGTGGACGCCTCCGAGGGTCGCAGAAGAATAAGGAAGATCGCTTTAATGGGATTGACCTACCCGGATGAAATTGGGGTGGGCAACCCTCGCTTAGAACTACCAGGAAATACTACAGTTGCTCTAACACCGGATGCACCAAACAACTGGTCTAAGGGGACACTCAAGGTTTAGTATCGAACTAATCGAAAATGCAATTTTTTATCGAACCAATCGATGAGAGATTGATATGATTTGTTTCATTATCTGATAAATTGAATCGATATACACTCAGTCATTAAAGGTCGTCATCGCGAAGTTAATTTTCCATATTTGAAGCAGCGACATTAATATTCATTAATTACGGGGAGCATTATGATGGAACGCACTCAAAATTCAATGAATTGAAAAGTTATTACCGTGTTTTAATTGTGGTTTTTCTAATCGCAAGCACAGAAATGAGTTATTCAGAATTCCCTCATATCATTGATACAAATCAAGAAAGGAAAATCAAACTTACTTAGTGTAAATCATGAATTTACATAGCAGGTCAAGATTTAGTGATGTTAATTTCAATCAGACGAAAAGATCAGAATGGTTGACGATTAAATGAATGAAAGATTATTTCATAGCAAAAAGTTGCATTTTTCCCTGCATAAACTAAATAATTCTTTCGAACTTTCCTCAAAATAGTATTATTCTGTGAATATCTCTTTCTCCAAATAAAAAAATACATCGTGTGAAATGTCACAATTCAAGGTGCCTTACTGGCTAAATGTAAGGCGTAAAATATCTTGATAATATGTATTAAAATGGTGACAACTAACAAAACTCCCCTCCGTTGTCCGCATATTTGGCTACTGGCGATATGTAATTATATAATACCATCATCAGTGATCTCTACGCCATTTTGATAGAAACTTTTTATTTTGCGATGGAGTCTTCAGACTTTCGAAGAGAAGAAAATCATTTTGGAGAAATTATGAATTTCATCTGTAAAACACCTAAAGTTGACGTACACCAATATTTAGAAATCGGAGATCGTGTTCAACCAATTAAAGCATTAACCCTCAATGAAGATCGCCAAGTTTCAACCACTCCATATGGGAACTTTGGCAGAACAAAAATGTAGACGATGCCAGAGTAACCAAGCAGATGCAGCTGCACTAATTTAAGTGAGGCATTTCAATAAGATTGTTAATTGGAAAAAATCCACGGAAAAATAAGACTCAACTCAAATGGACTCATTCAGTAAACATCGAAATTTTTTTCTGGAATTGGCGATTCAGCCGATATTTTCCTCTGAACAAAGGAAACGTTTTATCACCTGTTTGAGAGCAGGATGCAGATGCGAATAACGTGGATAAATTGCAACAAATTAATTCATTCGAGACTTCGAAAGCTTACCTAAAAAAGGAAAATCATCCGCAAAGTCATTGCCGAGTCGAAAAAACGTTGACAGCGACTCAGAAAAGTCCCTCTCCGCCTCTTAATTAATCACTCCATCGCGATTAACTTTGGTGATCATGTTTCCAGAAAGTTCTCGGCTTGCGGAAGCAAATCCTCCCAAAACAAAATAATGAAAGCGTCATCTCCGATCTTTCCGATCGCATTTGTGTCATCGGCGCAAAAGGGACTTATGTATCCTTCCGGAAACTCGACTTTTCTTTCAGGTTCAACATCTAATCTCCTTTCCCCGTCGTCATTTTCCCAATCGCATTCCCTTCCTTCACACAATTTTTCTCCTCATCTCCGGGGATGACCGCTCCGACGGTTTTTAGGCCAAATTAGCCCTCCAGGAAACCTTACCTCTCCTTCGACGACCAAAATCCCTCGCTCATTCGCCGCTCATCTCCTCCTCCTCCCCTCAGACTCCCAATCGGAGGACGGCTCAGTGGTTCGTGAAGCTGACACGCACCGGCTAAGTGATAATCCACGACTCCCACTAACGAGCGCTTCTGCGGCCGCATCTGCCCTCGGCTCGGGGCATCACCAGGGTGACACACGGACGCAACAATACAGAGAACCGGACCTTGAAACAACTCCACGGTTCCGCATTATTCCGCCATTTTGAAGGAAAAACTGGATAATATTTTTTTCGGTGGAGACAAAAGATAATAAAGAAAGTTTTCTCTACTATCCGTCTTCCTTGGAATGGGTGATTTCCCCGCAAGACATTCCTAACACGCCAAGAAGTATTATTAAAATCCTTACACGTACCGAGATTCTATTTATTAATTGAATAAAATTAAAAGTTTAGTTTACGGATATTCCTTGCGTTTTGATTTAGAACATTTAAACTTCTCTGCAGACTGTTTTAAAGGCGTCTATGAGTAAAAGGTTGATCCTCTACTGACCTGTTAACTAAAATGAAAAATTTTTCCTCCGATCTTTCACTTGTTATTTATCACACTTGGGTCCCTTTAAGACGATTGAAGACTGATGATTACATCCATATCAATCCCATATAGACTTCTTATCCCCGTAATTCGGGTTAGGTATTAGATAAATATGTACATAAAGCTATAAAAACAATTAATTAGCAAGTTTCTTTCAAGTTTTTTATTTTTCTTTCAACTTAATTCAAGTAGCCAGTACCGATACATCCCAAGAACGACAACTTCTCGATTACTCATTGGGGGAGATTTCATATCATGAATCAACCTAATAATGATTACTTTCATTAATTGTTCATAATTGTCGTGGAATTAATACATGTTTTCGGTCATTAGCCAACTCATCTCATGGATAGTGTCCCATCTTTCGGCATCCCTTAATTTTCCAGAGGGGATGATTTCGGAGGGGGCGTGAGCAAGTTGGCCCGAGTGTGCCAGACCACCGGATGCTGCTGGAGGACTTGAACCACCCCCAACCCAACTTATCCATGGCCTCAAGCCGACCCCTCCTCCCTCTGCTCAATATGGTGGCGTCATATGGAGGTGCTCTGCCAGGCCGCAGAAACCTCATCCCACAATGACCTGGTCATTAGTTCAGCTGCCCCTTCGGCCAACGCAACACGTACGGCAGTGGCCGCCGAAAGAGGGAATTGAAGAGGAGTGGGAGGCAGCGCGTGTGTGGATTATCTCTTCCTCTGGGGTTAAAGGGTCAGTACTATGTATTGTAGGGGATAAGGAGGGTGGGAGGATAGAGCGGACGTGGTTCGGCGTCCATCGACTCCCTCGGGATTCGAATGTTCGGAGGTTAGGACGCAGGATTTACGGAGTCCGCTGGGAAGAAAGACGGTGGCGGTCTTCGGTGCTAATGATTGGGAGTCTTCCGACCGGGATTAGGCACCGTGAAGATAGCAGCCCGGCGACGAATGGCGTTATAATGTTCAAGGATCGAAGGTCATCCTCATTTGGAATTATAGAGTCAAGCTATTAAGAAAAACGTCCAAATAAATTCAATTAATTTGCTTTCAATCTATAATGGAAAGCAAATTAATTCTTTCGGTGTAAAGGCTTCGATAAGTCGTTCTGTATAGGGCTTTAATTAGCTATTGAGATTCTACTGACTGGGGTAGATCTAGTTGGAGAAATTTAAGTCATATTCAATCTCGCCAGATCTACCAAAGGACAACCTAATTTATGACCGAGAACTCCTTAGAATATTTTGAAATATGAATTTCACGCTTAAGGGACAATAGTAAAGAGGCCTATCACATTCAAGTGCGCATCCAAGATTTTTGCCTGTGGGTCTTCAAATAAAATATTGTTCCTAGTACAATATATAACTTGTTATTTCATTTTGACAAGAACTGTTTCTGCTACATATCTCGACTTGTGAAATATTTTTCATATGTCTTTTGGCTTATGATACAGGAAAATTAACTTACTTTCTCTATTATGCACTCTTGTTCATTGTTTTTATAATAAAGGAAAACGTCCGAGGTATGAGTGACACCAATAAAGGCATTCGATCCAATTATTAAATGCAATGAACATTGATACTTTAATGGTCATTGTGCTGCCCTTGCGTGGCCTTTTTCCGCTTATTGCATTCTATTCGGTCGTAACTGAAGGCAAACTACGTCACTCCTTATCTTGACTTCTCATCAGAGCTTTTTGTAGCTGCGGCTTGCGATTGCTTGACAAATCAGAGAAAGGCATTTGCGGAAGACGTAATCGGTATTATGCGACCCCCTTGCTTCTTCGGCCGATCCGACAATGAGCGTAAAATAGGAGAAACAGATGTGAAGTCAAGTCGTTTTAAGGACTCATTGTTTCCGCCAATGTAACGCGATACCAACAAACTAAAGGGGAATGCATTTCGAACGCTCGATGTTTACATCCTCTGATTCACGGCATAAGGAGATTTCCAGGATATTTATGTATATGAAGATGTAATGATGAAGGGGTTGGCAATGCAGCCAGCCTTTGGGTTAATGATAACACTAACAGAAATTAACATAGTTATTATATAAAATTTGTTAAAAAAATGAGTACTGACAAAGAGAAGCGGAAAAGTTTACATAAAGATGTCCCCAAACAATTAGCAATAGATTTATACTTTATGTCAAGGTATTTTACATAATTTAACGTCGAGAGCAGGGTTATTAAACAATTAATTTCAGAATATTGCGGGTGGGGGTAAAAGCTGACAGCCCCTGGGTTAGTGACATGAGGAAGCCATTCGAAATTGCTTTAGGAAATTTTTGGAAGAGGTGGTATGCAAAATAATACACTATATAAACAATTTTTGTTACATTGCGAGTGATAATTTACTTAAATGGATGAAAATCTAACCTTTGTTGTACTTAAATTACCCATAGAATTAGAAACTCTACAACGAAATCTAGAAAAAAGTAACTTTCCAATATTTTTCGTATTGGGCGTAACTTAAAAGGGCGAGGAAACTAGAATAGGATGAAGAGCTTTCACAGGTAATTTCGAGCTCGCCTAATCGTGAGAAACATCAAAACGGACCCCGAAAGTAATGTAATGCAACATCGTCCTTGCATTTGGTCATACTTCTTCCATACCAACAGTCGGTATATTGAGGTAGCAAATGGAAGAGAACTGGATATTATAAGGATTAAAATTCCGGAATGCTTACTTATTTTGTACAGAATCCATAACTTCAAATCGTCATATCGTCCAAATGATTACGTAGCAAAATAATATTATTTCCTGATGAAAAGGGGTACATGTTAAAATATTTATACACTTTAACGAGGAGCAGAATTTCCAAATACGAGAGAAATAATTCCTCAAATTTCGCGCCTTCACGACAGGCGCTCTTCATTAGAACTGAGACCTCACAAATTGCCTTTTCATTAGCTCATTTTCTTGTTTCTCAAACAAGAATTTTGCGAGACGCCTCGAAAAGATTTGTATTTCATGAGTAAGTATTGAAATATTAGCTGAATCTACCAAATTGCTGCTGCCTAAATAAGACTAGATCGAGATTTTTTTATGAGGAAACATATTTTAAGGCGGCAGTCAGTAGTGCTTTAGAATAAAATATCCAATTATATTGCAGGTGTATTTTTAAAGCTTTTATGGACGAAATCTTGTTCAACAAGATTTTAAGGAGATTACGTCATTTGTTTGGTAGCAAGAAAAGGTGAGTAAGTGAGTAAGAATAGAAAGCAGATTTTGCATGCGTCGAGGCTAGTTGGCTCTGGATAGCCTCGTTGGCGGCTATTTGAGACCTCTCATATCCCAAAATCCTCCGCTTCATCGTACGCACCATCCCATACCTTCCTCCAAATGACCGCACCGCAGACCGGCATGCGGCCACACCCGAAGTCAGGAGGAGGCAGTGGTCAGTCTGGGTGCGGGTTTGACCCCAGAGGAGGAGGCGGTTTGGAGGAATAAGAGTGGGCATGAAGAAAGGGGTAAAAGAGCGTGGCCTTTGAGGGGAGAAATTCCCGAGAGAAGGCGAAAATGTCGGTAAGGACTTTTAAAGTCATGTGTTGGTCTGTTGGTTAAGGAGGGAGAGAATCCGAATAGTCTGGAGACAAGGACAGCCATAAACCACCCAAGTACAGGTCGGAAGTACAAAAGGAGAGGTTAGAGGTAAAAGGATTTCGCTTCGTAGATACAAACCTATTCCCTAAGCTGTTTAGTTTACGGGAAATGGCATTTTCCCCCTTTGTTCTCTTGACCCTGGCCTTCGTCCTTTCACCATATTCTTTTGAATTTCAAAATACAACTCCATTACAAGTTAATCCCTACGAATCTGTTCGGGAAGTTGTTCTAAAGATTAAATTGCCAATTATCTTTCGTTATGACTCCGAATAGGAACTTTCACTGCAAACACCTTAAGAAGAGAATATCTCATTACCGGTGATGGAACGATACCAAAATATAACACTAAAGCTCCGATACCGTTACGCTTCCCGATTCCATCGGATTCCATAAGATTCATTACAGTAATTACTGTTGGTTGGTTGGAAAGAAAAGATTTATGAACGATGCGTATTTATTGATAAAACATTTAGTAGAATAATGTAAATATCCTATTTATTGAAAAACTTGGGTAAAAGTTCATAGAAAGAAAAGAACAATTTCCTACTTTAAATCGTCTTGTATTCCTATTAGAATCCTAAAATTCAGAAGAATAATTAAAATTATTCTTCTGAATTATAGTTAAGTTATATCAAAAGAGTGAGTTAAAAATGTTTGTCTATGTCTATGTGTATACCCTGCTAGCCACCTTTCGGCGTGTGGCAGGGGGTGCATGCACCAAGACTCTATTTACCTAGTCGATTACTTTCGCGTATCGTTCGCGGAAAAAACGAATTCTTGAATCGGTTCGTTTTCGCATCTATTTCTCTTATTTTCCTCGCTGTATCGGAGCGGCCTATATAGCAGGGAGG
>KZ308168.1:626946-678548 GCA_000376725.2 Ladona fulva
ATTTTATGTACAGAATTAATTGTCATGCAAGACTTTTCAGGGTTCCTGATAGGCCTTCACGGCTACCGTAGCGGCCACGGGGCCCACGAAGTCCCCACCGTACATCACCCTACCAGGCGATCCCCTACTCGACTCACATTTCGTTTACGGCAGGTTCACTCGTCTAATTTGTTTAATTCCCCCACTTTCTTGAGAAAAGCTTTAACATTCCTTGGGAAAGGTTCGAAGACTTCTGCAGGTAGACCGTTCCATTCCTCTATTGTTCTATTTAGGAAAGAATATTTACGTTTGTCAGTCTTTTGTTTAATACACCTAACCTTAAATGTGTGATCGTTCCTACTTATGTAATCTGCCTCATTCATTCTATCACGAATAGGGATATGTCTTATGTCTTTAGATCTTCCATAAAGCGGGTGCGTCTTAGATTTAACTCTTCTTAGGTACACTATCTAAAAAGTATTATCATAAAGCATGTACCTCAGGTAAAAGTTACTTTAACAATCTATCTGCATACATACAGCAGAAATTCTGTTGGTTTGTTTGTTTGTATGTGTTTCTGAGGTTAGATTCCACAGCATTTCTCCGGTTTGCGACAAACTTTGCTTACGTGTTCTCTGAGATTCGGGAGAAAGTATTGCCACCTTTTCATTCGATAATTTTGCTGGGTTTAAACCAAGATCGTTTGGATAGATTTCCATAAGAAATACATGTAAAGTTTAATTTTGTCGTTTACAGACTTTTTTGCAAAATTAAATTAGAAGGGTTAGTCGTAGCAAATCGCGATGAATACCCAAAGAAGGAAAATTGAAAACAGATACTTTTCATGGTCGTAAAAAATCGCTTTTATTTCGAAGTTGGAAGAATTTAGATAAAGTGTACGAATATTTTATGAAATTTTGAGGTTGTAAACAACCCGTCCCCCTGACGACCAATGCGATTGTTGATTCCGAGCTTATGCATTTTCCTTTAAGCATACGTGTACATTGTGTATTAAGGCCCATTCAGAAGCAACGAGAAGAATTGACAGTAAGCAGAGAAGGAACATTTTCAGAGATTTTAACACATTGCAGACCGATCACGAATTTACTTGTGTTTACTACATTCTGCCTTTAGGTGCCACCTATATTGATACATTGTAGCCACTTTGTCAAAGTGCCTGATTTCATCAGTAGTCAATGTATTGAACTCGAATGCGTCCATGTTTTAGTTAGCTTATTTACAGTTTTTGATTGAATTTTCATATTTTATTAGTTATTAAATCATTTACAGTTGACTGCAAAAAACAGCTTGCCGGGAAATATACCCGGCCGCTGGAATAAATTCGAAAAAAAAGATCCGGTCTTTAATGTGTTAACTGTTACAGTCACTAATTCTTATGGTTGATTGTAGATTTGGGCTTCGAATATTGAGAACTTAAAGAAGACTAGATAGAAAATAATAATTAACGCTAGTTAATTAACGCTTAATTATTGTAATTCATCGGCGTACCGGTAGGTTATGATGAATAAAAAACAGGCTTCTTATGGAACGTTGGTTTATTAAATGACCATCGAAAGATACGCATAAAATTAAGTAATTAATAATCATTGCTTTATAAGCCAAGCAAGCTTGTTGGGGCTTGTACGACGTTGAATAGCACACGTCTCCCAATAGCGTTATTTTTTGTTTACCCATATATGATTTCGAAAATGTTGGTGCTTCCTAGATTCGAGAATATAGGGTTACTAAGGAGCTTGATGACTCAAAACAGTAATGGAAATATTAAGAGAAGAGCTGATGATATAGATTTCCCCGTCTAATATAAGATTATCAGCAAATAAAGCAGGCGTCCAAGTTTCCCCATCGAATCACATGATATTAACAACGCAAGTATTATTACTGTGACGTACAACCTTGAAAAGAAAAGCCGTAATACATTCGCAAGATTCCGAGCAAAACACCCTGCCCTGCAAGAGTTCCGCAACGGAACCCATAAAACTCCGCAACCGCCAAACAAAAACAACCGAAAATCCTTGCGGAATGAAGGACCACCAAGGTTTTAAAAGGAGAACGTCATTGAACATTCACTTCTCTGTTTGACATACCAATTTCAAAACCTCGACTCCCATAAATATTTTTCAAGCTCGCAAAAAAGACAGCGAGAGAGAGAAATCGGTTCAATGCACTTCCTCCTTCATCTATTATCTCGCCTCAACCTTTACCGTAGACAAAAAAATGTGGAAACCGCTCATTCCCTCGCCTCTCCTGCAGGGGTGTAAACCACTCACTCATCCGACTCACCCTATCAACCACCCCCTCGTTTTCAAAAGCATCCCTTTTCTCCCGTCCTCTCTTTTGCCATTCCTTCCCTCCCCTCGCAGGGCATACACTCCGCCCATGTGATCCCTTAAACTAAAGTGAGACTGACAAATAGGTTCCGGAACCAAATGTAAAATGGGGACACAGTGCGTCCCTTGCAGAACATCACTTTGGTACACACACAAGGACGGGACTCCGCCCCCGCGGAGCACACGTGGGGCGGAAAAAACCCCTCTCTATTTTCCTCTCACACTCTCTCTCCACGGAGTAACGAAAACGAGGCGTCCTTCCAATTGTTTCTCGGTGCATCTGACAAACTTCCCTTAAAATCTCTCTCTCGCAGATACGTTGGAGGGAGAGTGAGACCTCCCAAGCTAGCACAGGGGTCATTCGCCTCCCTTTTCTCGTCCACCCCACCCCTGCCCTTTCCTCCCTCCTTCCCACAGTGACCAGCACCCCTCATGCCTTCCTATTCCTCGAAAAAGAGCCATCTATCACGAAATGGAGATCTTCCAAAAACGTGACTTAGAATTAGGATGAAAGGAGTGAGTGTTGGGGATAATGACTTCGTTCCACCATTTTCAGTTTATTGTTTCATCTACCTGTGTTGCTAAGGATCTCGGACCAATTGATGGAACGTTCAGCCCGAGAAGAACTTCCGGTATCTCAGCAGTTTAAGGCATTAAGCATGTAACTCGCATTGAAACTAAGAGGCGGAATGGTTTTATTTAGTGCAGTAATCCCAAGGTTTCCGCAATTTCAATCCATTCAAATACACCAGTTACAAACCAGTACTTTCGACAGCATATTCATTTTCGATGTTTATTCCCAGATGAGAACATAAGATATTCGACAAAGCAGTAGAAGTTAATAAAATCTACTGAATTCTTCTTTCTTTTGCGGAAAAATAAGTCCATAATCGTGTGAGGCCTACTTTTAATACGATTATTAATGTAAATTGGCAGCTTTTACGGGTGATATATACCCTTCGTTTATGTGCACTTGGATTTTTTAGCAAAAGGTTGAAAGGCGCTGCTTTTACAAATAGGTAGCGGATTCAAAGGAGGGGGTGGAGGTACTCGACTTATTTATCGAATCTAGGATTAATCTTCGAATCTAGGATTCGACCTCGTCTCCTAGATCCGCTCCTGCGGCATCGTACTGGCATTTTCATAATCTTCGAAATTTCAACACGACAAATGCTAAATTATATCCTTTTTAGCTTATGTGATATACTGAATTTGTATTTATCAACAAACTTTAATAGTATAATGGTGCGTTTCATAACATATGCATAACTTATAGTGTATTATCATCTAATTAATGCTATTTTACATTTATTATAGTTATTATTATTAGTTTATATATAACATATGCATAGTTTATTGTGTATTACCAAGATTAAGGCTATTTTACGTTCATTATAGAGTATGATAAATGATATATCTGTTCATGGGATTTCTTAAAAAAATATTGTTTTATTGTTTTTCTTTTGCCTACAAGAGACTCACGCCATTCTTTCTGGAATAAAATGTATGATTGCTATTTTTCTCTATAGTACATACATAAAAGTCGTTTTCATTTTCTGTGGTGATTTTAATGGCTCTTCCACTATTTAATATTTCAATTTGTTTTATGAGTAACACATTAAAGTGAATTGTTGAATGTCTCCCACGACTCAATGCGATTTAATCAAATACTAATAATAAATATTATTAAATCTATCATTCGATAATTTCAGTTAGATATCAGTAATCTGCATTAATCAAAAAAATACTCTGCAATAAAGGCCGATATTACACAGTGAGAAAAATGTAAAGGAAAATAGATACACGTCGATTCAAAAATAAATTTTTAGCAGTAACCAGCGACGGTTTTATTATTAAGCGCACAACGCGTTAGCTCAGTGCCTCGCCTCACTTTTTATCGTTTTTTACGGTAAATAATCACTTGGTGGGGTCTCAAAATGGTTCTTCCGCCTAAGACCTCCGATTGTCAATTTCACCCCTTGCAATAACCGATTAGTGAAAGCGGTGGTGAATGAAATCCCTGCCGCAAGTTAAAATGCAGTCTGTATGGTATATAAATGTAGATATGCAAGTATGAACAAGATTCCGTTTTTTAGTGAGATACTAATTTAAAATTATTCCTTCGATCACAATTAGAGATATTTCATTGCATTAGACGTTACTAGAAGTGATATTTTACATTTCCTGCTCCGTCAACAAGCAGAAGAAAATATTTCAACCGTCCTCAAAAATTGGCCTCAACATTTGCAAGCCATTATCCCCTCGACTTCTGTCTTCTCCTCTTAAATATATATCGCAGAGACGATATAATTCTCAAGCTTGTCGTTCCCGCCTCCTCTTTTTTTCCCTTGGGCCTGTCTCGTTTCCTCACTAAATGTTTTAGCGCCATCCTTGACCCTCATCTATATCCCACGTACACAAACTTCACCCCGACTGAGGTCACCCTTCGACTTCACCAAACTTTACCCCAAACGTTTTTCTTTCCCTTCCTCTTGAGCAACCGCTAGAGAGAGACACCCTTTCCTAGGAACACCTCCCGCTGCGGTTTAAAACCACCCACCATGGAGGACCCTCGGGCACAATTGTCGCCGGCCAAAAGAAGAAACATTAGCGGCCCATCCCCCGACGAGGGAAACGAACAGAGCTGTTCGGATGGAGGAGAAAAAAGGACTTTCTTTCTAGGAAAAAAAGACCGGGAGAAGGGCGGAGGACAAGGTCTTCGAGTTAGCTTATGTGTTTGCACGCGCGCCTGTGACTGCAGAGGTATAGTAATCCAGGCGTGCCTATGTGGGAGCCAACGTATACCGTGTTCGCTGCCTATTTGGCCCTGGCGAAAATATGCTTTCCTGGAAAGTGGAGTGGATGGGCAGCTTTGTGGTAGCTTATGTTCTTCTCCGGAGCGGAAGGACTCTTTTTTCATCTTTTTCGAAACACTCTCTCCCCTATTGTACATACTTGTATCCGAAGAGGAAGGAAAATCTTTACCTACCGCCGTCATAGCGAGACACTGCTTGTCCTACTCTGTGCAACGTCCGTAACATGAGTTCTTCTCCGTTTCCCCCAATGACGTCTCCATCTCTCTGGAGAGAGGGAGAGGGTAAAAGAGATTTTGTTCACTCGGAAAAGGGTGGGAATGACGGGTGCAGAAGTGCAAGGACGAAGCAAGAGAAATGGAAAGCTGGAAAGTAAGGGATAAGAAAGGAAGAGAGAGAGAGAAGCTTGTAATAGAAGTGCATCAGTCCGTAAGCGCTTCAATTGGAAACTCCCATACGCTGCAGTTTTGCTTCTTAAAAGGATTTTTTTCGCAGAGTAAAACAAAACGTACGCCAGCGCGACGAGTAGAGGAAGGACTCATTATTTTCGTTGGACGGGAGGGATTTAAGGGACAAGAAGGGGGATTGATCGAAGATGCAGGAAGAAGCGATGCAGAAGAGGGAGGGATGAGACGGGAGGGGGGTAAAAGAACGATATCCATGTATCGATAAAAATTGATGGAAACAAAGTGCAAAATTGTGTTCTCGCCGGACGCGGCTTGATGTTCTATGGGAGTCGGTGGAATATAGACTTAAAGGACAAGGAGAAGATATGCGCATATGTATAAAAAGAAGAGTTTCAATCGATTGAGTTTGGTGCAACGATGTAAAAGTGAGGAAGTGGAAGTTTACAAGCGCCGCTCCCTGTAACTCCCTTCCTTTTTTTCTCCCACGGCCACTTTGCGAATCGCTCCACGCGTAATGTGTGTAGATCGAGAGAATGCTACTTTATCCGAAACGTTGCCTCCAGATCGGATTTTTTCACGGAGAAAGTGACGATGGTTCCATCAAAGCTTAAGAGAGGAGATCAGCCTCGGGGCACACAATGTCTGCGCTTCTCATCGGAGTTACTTAAGAGCGCGGCAAAAAAGCTTTATGAGAATGGTCACGGCTAAAAGGAGTAGCATACACACACGAAAGGAGATTAGGGAACCTGTTTCCTTTTGGACTATCTTAAAAAGAAGTCGAGTCGAACATTACCTTAATCTTTCAATGACAACTGCTCATTGGCAGAGGTTGGAATGGGTTGGAATAGGAGAGAAAATTTATAACACACTAAAAAAAAACTGTTACAGTTTCCTTTATCGAAGAACTCTGCGTTGAGTATTACAGAACATGGGTCTGCAAGTAGGTTTTGGAAACTTTTTCTTGTTCTCCGAGAGATATTTTTATAAATTAAAAGAACCGTGTTTGTGTGTTATATGAAGCGTCTTGGATAAAGTAGGCATTTTATTTGCGGCGAGAGAAACGGCCAAATATACATTCGAACATGGAAATACTTCTACGAAAAACTTTATGATTTTCGATAAAATTTTATTTCTTTCTATTTATTTAAGACTCGAGGACAGTTTCTTCAATTATATGATTCAGATATACTTCCGGATATGAATCAAACACAACGTACAGAGTGGACAGCAGCTCTGTTTCGGTTGTTTTATTAGTTCATGTTTTTCGCTATTAAATTAATGAATTCAAACAGAAGAAAGTCCTTTAAACTATAAGTCGTAATTTTTGGAGTGATTCAAAGATACCGATTGATTGAGATGCGAGTAAAATAATAAATTATCTCAAACAAAATTTGTGGAATAATACACGTTTTGTGATCTTTGTGTTTAAGATTGATAAAATCCACCAAATATCAGGTGAAAGCTTTAAATTTAATTTCTAACTCCGAAAAACCGAATGATAAATCTTATCTTACCTTAATTGCGAGATTTGCTGTAACCTTTAGCTATAAGCGTAGTTTGACATCATGCAATTAACCCACCAGTAACTACTGACTCCGCAATGTTCGTAAGTGCGGAGACGTCCGAATTATACCCTCCGTTTTATCTCTACGAGAAGAGTAGAATAGAAAAATCCAAGGTAATAATCATATCCCTAATTAAACAGAGTTAATCCTCGAAAAAGCGCTTGAATTTCATTCAGAACCTCCCATTCAATCGCTGAGCAAAGCAGAAAATTCCTCTCCACCTCGGTTTCTGTCTTACTAAAAAATCCTTTTATAACGCTCTCCTTACACTCCTTCGCTTCAATAAAAGCCATCACTATCTCTCTTTATCCGACTTTAAAGAGAGTGGGAGGAGATTTAAAAAAAGAGAAGAGGAAGAAGTATCTTTTTAGGAATACAAGGGCATAACCAAAGGAAACGTGCGCGGATCCATGTTAGACAGTCACGTAGCAACGGTAGAGAGGGAGTTTAATCGTCTTTCCTAATTTGTTCCTGCTTGATAAGTGGCGAAACCAGGAGTAAATGGAAGGATAAGAAAAATGATCACTCCTCATTTCGCTCTTACTCTCCCCTCGTGGAAAACTTCCTACCGACCCTTCAACGCTTCCTCGGACTATCTTATACAACACCAATGGAAGAGAGAAAGCCTTTTGAAAAAAAGCAACGCACGAGATAAGAGTTTGAGCATCGGTGGTATGCCCAGGTTGAGCTCTCTTGGAGTGGATTTCCTTGTTTCAAACTGGGAAAATGAAATCCTTGGGACGTACCGGCCGCGTTTATAGGGTCCCTGTAGTTAGCGGTGGATGGGAAGCGCTTTTAAATCCCTGTGAACCGCGTTTTACTGCTTGCTTCAAGGATTAAAAGCAAGCAATGGGAGATAATGAAGCTCCGTGTATTCTAGGGAATTAAACGAGGAACGTTTTCGGTTTGAAATATTTGAAATTAAAAGGTGAGCTGAGCGAACAAGGCTCGGGTATTTAACGCTTTGGGAATGCGGCGATGGACGGAAATCTATGAGGAGGTACGTCTTTCGGAGAACTATCAACATAAGTCGAGGGCACTAAAATTTTGGCCGGCAACGATTTTTTCGCTTTTAAGCCTCAGATAAGCTGATAGCTCTTAGAATTATACAGTAAATTATCGGCTGCCATTATAGACCGTGGGAAGATATGTGGGCTATAAAACGCGATTATTATTTTAAGTGTTCTGTTCTACAAGATAAAATACGATCTCAATAGAGATGATCTTAATTGCCTCTACCTGGAAAACGAAGGTACATATCATGCTAGATATCTTTCGTCATTTTCCATATTCTATGCACCCAAACTCTAGTATTAAATTTTAGATGATATACTTGAGTACGTGGAGTTGTTATAAGTTTAAAATTTTCAATTCTCCAACTTTCCGGACATTATTCAATATTTCAATTAAAAAGAATAATTTCACATGTTTGAAATACAGTTATGTACGAAAGTGTAATTTTCTATTTAAATCTTCTGCTCCAATTTTTATGTTTTACATAATCTTTCTATACTGTGAAAGAGGCTACAATAGTCTAGCATGATTTATTTGGAAATAAAATACAATTTTTCCTTTTTGTATCCCTTTTACGGTACACCTAACTCATTTATGCGCTGTATAGTTTTATTTCGGAAATTGATAAGATAAAACCAAAATATTTTATGAGCAGAAGTGCCTGGTGAGTCAAAGGTTATTGAAATTATCTCAATATCAATTCATATCTATTTAAGAACTTATTGAAGATAAAAAATGGTCTCACAACCAAACATTCGTTATTCATAATAATAACTCCACTGCAAAGTTTTGCATGCAATATTTGAATTATACTGGATTAAGAGATAACTAATGATGAGCTAAATTTAGCATTTTCTGATATAGGTAAATAATATCCGCACCTGCTTGTGATGCAATCGTTCTGAGGTATAGCTATCCAGCGGTCTAGCGATACTGCAATAAACCACTGTCGCATCCTTCAATTATGGCTAAAAGCCCTCCTCAATTTTCACATCAGGTGATGACATAGAAGGAAACACGTCTCAGGCTCTCTCACCTATTTTTCCTCACTGAAAGCAATTCTTCAGGTCCACTCAATTTCCCCTTGAAGATTCCCTCGAATCCCCAAGTGCCTTCCGCTGAAGTGCTACAATCATCGCAGCGTGACCATTCGGCATAAACTCATCCAAGAGATTCGCATGAGATCCGATTTAATAACCGTACCCTTTTCTCACAAACAGCGGATTCCCCACTTTCCGGAATCACCTCAACTCCCAGCCGACCCAATCCTTACCTATCTTTAGCCCTCAGCCACTCCCACGCACTTTCCTCTCTCACCGTGTGGTCCGCAAAAGAAGGGTTATACGACTCATTAACATCCCTTGGGTTCACGAGAGATTCCTTCTTACTCCAACTTGCCGCCATTCGTGGAGTCTTCGGTCGTTAAAGCTTTCGCAGAATGAACAACATGGAAGAGAGAGTGCGGGATGTCTGATTAAGAAGGATTGTGCGTGTATTTAGATTTCCGTCACGCTACGGAATGAAAGTTTCAAGAAGAAAGAATTCGAGATGAATGGTATGAAAATATAAGTAAAAAATTTAACTAATTGACGTTTGTAAATTATATGTGATAGTATAAGTCTGAATGTTTTACTTAAAAAATAAGTGTCAAAAGTTTATGTTAAAATAAGAGAACCCTTTCTAAAAATGTATTTAAAAAGAATTCGCCGTAGCTACTAGCCGAAGAATAGGAAATATCTATCATAATCTCCAATCACTGGAAAATAATCCATCCACTTTTCCAAGCAATCATACTAAAATGGAGGCCAGTGTTTCTTACATCTAATACTTACATCGAATCTAACTTTGCCTAACGGACTAAATATTTAAAATTGAAGAAGTAGATAATATGATGGATTTTCTGTCTCCAGTCGATGAATGATGGTTATAAATATAATTTTTAATAATTCAAAATTAAATATAAGGAAATTTTTTGATTTAAACATTCAATTACTTCGATTGATTAATCAACAAGGTATCTGTTTTTAACATTAGGTTTTTGGTAATATAGAGAATATCAAACATGAAAACTCAGGCACTTCCCTCAAGTTGAGGAAATGTTGTAATTTAGCAATAGTATGTAAGTAGTTTTAGCATTCTCGGTAGAGTTTAGAAAAGGTGGAATTTAGAAAAGTTTTCCTCATTTACAAAAGAATTTAAGATAACTTAAACACAACCAAAACTGAACTTGGTCAACCTTTAAACGAGCAAGCCTTAATTGTTACATAATTAATCGAGTGGGGTCGAATTTGATAGCCAAGTGGGCAACGCGTTCGACTTCATTGTATGCGATCTCGGATTCGATTCCCGGAGTCTACGTGCGAAATGACCACAGTTGTAACAATATCATACCAATTTCAACTAAAATATCAAAATAAATAATTTATATATTATTATAGTTAAAACACATATTTATTAGAGTCATTCTCATGTTAACTACTCGGTTGACAGACCATAGAAATGAACTCGCATTACTCAGATTTCTCTGGATTTGCTTTATACTTTAGCTAGAATATCTGCAAAACTGAGTGATTATTTTCTATAGCCCTCTAAACTATCGAATACAATGTTATTTCTGTTAAATCCATAAATCACTTCGCTCTGCGGATAGTCTACGTGCAGGCGTTACGTCTGCTTCTCGGTTTTTTCGTACTACACTATTTCCTTTTGTTCATTAACTCCATAATCAGGAAATTGGAAGTGTTAGCGCTGAAATTTCTGTACACAATCTTAAGAAATATTATTTTCAACTAACGCCCTCATTTCGCTATACAATATCTAACATACTTAAATGCTATACTTAAAACTGCCATGGTGACACCGCACCACTTTTCGTATACAATAAAGTACAGTCTAATAAACGCTGATAAGCTTACACTCGAAGTACACCCTATTGGGGACCATCATGTAAAACATACAGTGCAATGAACAGTATAATCTCGACTATCCGAGTCCCTATTACCCGACGTTCTGTATTATACGAGGTATGTACATACCTATCTTCATTAGATTGATATTGTAGATGGGTGGTATGTTTTTATTCATTGACACTGTATTATATATGAATTTATTTCTGTATTGTGTTCATAGTATATAGTGGGCTTATATTGTGAAGCAGTTGTAATGTATAAAGTTGTAATTTATGAACGTCGCCACCAGACACAAGTCTATCTGCGACGGCTTTGTATATAATAATAATAATGTGTGTACTGAGCCTCTGAGAGAACAGCAACACGCATTTTTGTGATTTGAATTTAAACAAATACATATGCACAACTTTTTTTAGTATCATCATGTAAATGTCAGTACATCCCGAATGCTAACAATACAAACAATACAGTTCGAACGAGAGTTCAGCGGCGATAACAGACGCTGGTGGTCATCTTCCGCACTTATCCTAGCGCTGGCCCCGAACTACTCAACAAATGAAAAGAAAGAGGAATGCACTATTGAAAGAGAGATATCTCCGTAATGTCCGCACAGAGCCGCTTTTCCTCTTCACTGAAGATCCCTCTGTTGAAACAGAATCCGCTGTCCTTTATCAGTGGAGTATGAGCGGCCTCGAGGGGCACTAAGTGATGGAGGGATAAAAAAAGAAGGGACAGGCGCAGCAATTGGGCCGTCAAGTGAGCCACGGATTGCAAAAAGATCCGCAGAAGTGAACATAAAAGCGATGGAGAGAATTGGAGGATAAAAGTTACGCGTGTAATGAATCAATCGAAGGATTTCCCAAGTGACAGCTTTCGCGGAATTCAGCGGACAACGCTGCAAAGGATGGAGAGAACAGAAGAGGATGGTAACAGAGACGCTTGAAAATGCATAAGCGTACGAGAGACACCTGAGCTGCTTCAATTAAGAGCATTTCTAGGACGGGGGAGACTTTTAGAGTGCGAAAGAATCTAACGAGGTAATAAACGTGTGGAAAGTGGAGGAAAGGCAGCTATTCCGACGATATCCCTTTTTAAACTTCCTCGCATTCGAATCGCTTACTTTTGCGCGGGATGGCTAACGAGATCCTCAAGGGAAATTGTTATTAAGAAGGCGGAATTGAGATTCTGAACAGACCAGCTCGCTTCGTACTTTCTCTAATTGCCCGTTTTTATACTGAGGCAAGATCTTCACAGTCTCGTGAATCTGATGGTATCGTATTTCGCTCCCTGAATTGAGGGAAACGGAGAAAGAAGATAGCCCCGCTACAAAGTTTTTAATTTCCCGTCAAAACTTCCTTTGGGATGTAGATACCGGAAGTAATATGACACTGCCAACAAGTGTAATAATAATTTATAATTCATAATTACTTTCTATGACCAAACATCAATTTATAGCTTCAAAGTCTATTTTTGATCGCTAACGTGATCTGAATCACTTCTGTAACAAGATCACCCATGAAAATGGTGTTTTGTTACTGAGATAATAGCCAAAGAGGTTCAGATGAAGTATTTAGAAATGGAAGGTTGATATGAGAATGCTTCCTTTTCACTTTTAACGACGTGTGGTACAAGTCATCACTTAATTCTAAAATTCATCAAACAAATCTTGGAAAAGTTGTACGGTGAATTCGGTATATTTCTTTTGCACAATTAACTTGTATTCCTCTTCAAGCAGAATAACGTTCTAAGTTCCATATGAATACCATTTTATCTTCTTGGGTCTGTCAGTTCATCGAATGTTGAATTCGACAGGAATATATATAGACTACCCAAACATATGGGACATCATACCTTTTAACTGAAATAATGTACTAAACTTTAATTAATATGCTATATCTATCTAGTTTTGTTTTATCAATAATTTTACCGGTCTTACTTATATTTGATCTTATAATAATAATATAATAGGGACACCTAAATTCAATTCCTAAAATGAAAATTAAGGATATAACGGTAATTCGCATCGCATTCCGTTTCTACTACAAAATAAGCTAACTGCACCACAAATTTGGTATAATAAATCATCCGCAACGGAGAGCAACGAATTACAAATAATTGGGAGCTCTACTCGTACCTTCTTCAGCTTTAAGTCTGATATAGGTCCGATCGCTAGGGAGGGTCTTAGGGACAGCAAATAACGGCCAAAATCCTCCCAATTATCGACGCCGAAGACTATCCCTTTTGATCCTGGCTATTTTCGATTCGAATATCACCGTTTCCTATCCCGAACCATTTTTCCTCCCTAAAAAATATCCACCAAACCATGCCCTCCCACTCACCCCTCCGCCCACATCCCTCCCCACACCCTTCCTCCGCTTCTCCACATGACCCTCCCGCTGGCAGACGCGAGGGTTAGTCATTCGTTAGGCTGTCGGGCCGCCTGGGGCAATCCGGACAATACCTTGTTGCCTGTCAACTGGGCCCAGCCGAGGCCCCTGTCATTTGTCTTGGGAGGGGCATCGGGGGGAGGGGAACGGGAGGTGGGAGAACCGAATGGACGAGGGGGAGGAAGGGGGCCGTCGGGAGGCGATTTTAGGGGGCGGTACGGAAAGGGGTGGAGAATGGCTTTTTTATTTTCGGGGAAAGAGAGAGAGATGGTGGCGGAAGTTTCCGGGGGCGTAGTGGACCCCGTCCGCCGCCTTCCGCGGTGGCCTCCGGGACGCACGCTCCATTATTTATCCGCGGGGATGCGAGATTTGCGGGGGAGGCGTTGCAACACCCTCCGCTACATCCTTCCGATTTTATCCTCCAGAAAAAAGTCCCTTCAAAAACCCTTGTGTCGACGGCTGTCTCCGGAATTATGAACAGTTTTTTTACGATCGACCGAAATCATAACAAGAGGATTTTTTTGGGGAGAGATGCATTCGGATGGCTGTCGATCCTTGGATTAAATCGCCTCGGAGATGGTGCGGGTTAACAGTGCTACTGATATGCCCTGCGGGGTTAGAGAGATGAGTAGGCGGGGAGATCATCGGAGTTGGAGTGGGTGTATTATGGGAGTGGGAATGGATGAGGTGACGGGAGGCTGAGGAGGGAGAAGGAAAGATCGGAAGGCTCGATAGCGGGGGACATTTTAATGGCCAAACCATGTTGGAATTAAGCAAAACAAAGACGACACATCAATTAGGGGAGGTTCTTTCCCTCGTTTTTACCCCCTCTTTTAGTTATATTTTACTGCGAGCTTTTTCCCTTCTCTCTTCTGCCTCCTTCTTCCTCCTCTTCCCACTTTTCTTATGATCTACCTCTTTCCTGTTTTCGCTCACTCCTCCTCATTCCTTTTGCCTTTTTATCTCCTTACAGACATAGCTAAGCTAACCTTCTCGGTCTTTCCTTCCCTCCTCCCGTTCCATCTTCTCTCAAGTTCACATTTCGTCGTCGCTTACCTGTCGTCGAGGTTCCGGACCTCATTCTTCTCCTTCTCTCCCCTCTCCCACTCGTCTTCTTTTCCCACCATCTTCCCTTTTACTCTTTCGTCCCCTCTTTCCTTTGATGGTCTACGACCCAACTACATTTATCTTTCGATGTCATTTTTACAGTCAATCGGAAGATCTACTGATTTGATGGAGTGATTTGATCGAGAATATATGATCCTTTTTGCTTTCCGTAATGGATTTACAAGCGCAAACTGTCCGTGGAATTCTTCCCGGTGGAACGCGAGTTGAACTGACTGTAATTCGTTTGCAACCGATGTTAAGTCCATTCGCTTCTTTGCAGAATTACACAAATGAGAAACTGTAAAAATAACGTAAAATTAATTTGTAAATTGCAGAATTTCGCCCCTTTTGTTGAGAGAAACGGAATGTGATTGACACGAAAGTGAACCTCCGGATGAGCGAAGTTTGTATATTGGAGGGTTCATACACTGCCTTTTTAACCAATCTCCTTTATAAAATAAAGATTTCCAAAATCTGTAAATCGCCTTGTTCTTGTAATAAACGAAGGACATCACAGCATGCCTCATTGCTTAATCATGCTATACTCTTTTAAATATTTCCTGTTAATATTTAAATACATGTCAAGATTATTCTCGTGAGCTAACTTCAGAAGACCTATTAAATGATTGGTCTGCTCCTACGCTCAGCCAATCCGTATTTTAAGTAAAATATATTTTATTGCAGTACATAATGGATAAAAACAGTGATGGTGTTCGATATGAAGTATCTGTTCTACTATTCTTTAGTCAAATCTCCAGTGCATTTGCTTAGATGGAATAATACTTACTTTAAGATATTCGGCTTATAAATAAATGTTCCAAAAAGTTTAGAAAAGAAATAATTATAATTAAATTATTTTTAAAATTTCATGGTACAAATATGGTTCGTAAAATAGAAAACAAAATATGCCAAATGATTGAGTGGACAAAAGCAGACTTGGATGTTTAAATATATATTTTTGTAATATGTCTCACTTTGTAAGTATAGGTAAAACATTTAGTTCATAATAGTCAAGTTAGCTACTTCTTTGATTGCTTGTGGATGAGATAAAACTAAATTTTTAAATTGGCGAAATGATTTATGTGGCATAATTTGTTTCCATTAGTGCAAAGAAAAAAATTTCAAACAATCAGGATAGGTCAGAAGTAATTCCAAAATTTCCAATTTAATATCCAGAACCAAAACTTGAACACCTATGTGAGAGAGACATTTTCACGCTTAAAATTTCCGGTAATCAATTTATATTAGGAAAATGTAAGTATTAATCAAAACAGACGGAGCATATCAAAGTTCACAGGAATTGGTTGTTTTGGAATTCTGTCTGAAAAACGTTGATCTTGCCTCAAAATCTTAGAGATTTTGTCGTAAAAGCATATATATATTTTTTTTACCACACTTATTTCTTTTAAATATCAGCAACTTGTAGCTGATATCTTATGGTATGTTTCCTATGTCTTCTTGACAGGAAGCCTACAGAAGAAACTTCTACTGTCAATTCGTTGCACGAGTGGATATGAATAACCCAAAAGAAATGAAAATACATTTTTAGTACAATATTATAATTTAACAACAAGCGCTCTTATTTTGAGCAGGAGCAGCTCATAAGCTTTATATAGTTTAGAATAGGTAAGAGTAGGAAGGGATGACACCATGTAGCAGGTAGATTTAATGACGTTGTTCAGTCAAAGTTGTTCCCGTGAATGCATAGCCAACATCCTTAATTAAATCAAAAATCGAGCCCTCCTTCATAAAGAAACAAAATAGATATTTAGTCCCTGCTGTTCGATGGCCGGGCATAAACTTGCCGTCCAGTTAATTAAGCATCCATTGATTAAGGCCATCGCTCAATAAATATATCCAGAGAATTACCCTTGACATCTTCCATTCCAAGCCGAACCACTGCACCGTTTCAAACTACGAGCAGAAATTTATGAATGAAGTTAGGCTGCCTTTAATCCTTAACGTTTCCGTCCCCTGAAAGAAAAGTCCCTTTTCGTGTTTTCCTTACCAACACGCAACTTAATCACCTTTTGCCTCATGCGATTCTCCCTTTTCTGTTAGAACCCCACAGAGATGATTTTCATTTGAATTTTTTCCCCACCCGGACGGCCCACATTGTCCCACTCCCTAGAGTCGGAGCTCCTTTGTATATTAACATTTTCCCTCTCCAATTTTCGCGTCTCCGCAATTAATTAAGGAAGCGAGATATAAGTGAGCATGCAGTCGTCGGTCGGAAATGGAGTTTGAGGGCTGGGAAAGGTGGAAGAAGTCCGTGGAAAGGGAACGGAAATTATTACGGAGAAATGTCTTGAGAGGCGCAACTCCCCGAGGAGTTTGTGTTTGCGAGTTGGAAACTGAGGGGAAAATAAAAAATTGAAGCAATTTCGACGGTTTGGCGCAAAGAGGGAAAAGTCAGAGTTGGAAAGAGTAAGAGCGGAGGTTGAATGAGTTTTGATTTGGGGGAAGGAGCCGAAATAAGTGAAATGGAGAGAGATAATGGAGCTGGATTCGAATTCACCCGTATGAATAAAATTTAAATATTAAACTTTATTATTTCCCTGATTTTTGCAGTAAAAATAACCATTATGTCCCTATGGTGTTTATTATACTTTTAAATGTCGTTTTATCGAATCAAATGTAGCAGTGTCGAAGTTTTCTTCATAGTTTCACTGAAAAAAAACCACGGCACTAAAATATTTCGATGTTGAGTTAGCCATAAAGAGAGCTCAAGTAAAAGCTAGACTCATTAATAATCGTGCGCAAAATTTGCATTTCTTCGGCCTTAACGAAGAAGCAGGAAAGTTAATACGTATCAATTGAACTTGAAAGGGCAAAATAGCTAATAAAAATGGATTTAATGTAAAACGTTTCCTAAATTGCATTTTAGGTAAAAATAAGATGCCAAGTAAGATCATGCACTCATCAATTACCTTGAATTACTGTTCATTGAGAGCATCACCATCATCATAGCATCGTCATCACTGTGCGTTCTGTAGTACATACCTTAAATAATTGATTCTGTAACACATACAAGTCTAGTATAATAACAGAGGTACTTTTGCCCTGGGTTTCATCATGCTAGGATTTAGATTACCCTCTGAGATCCAGATAAGAAAGTCAATAGTAAAAACTGAACAATTATAGTTACACGCTGCATCTATATAACCAATCAGAAGTTAATTTCTTAAGTGATTGCATTCAGTATCTCAACGTGAAGGTCCAGAGTCAGCCAGCTCACAGATATTATTAAAACTCATACCCAGAAGATGATGCAAAATATCGATTTGTGTAGCAATTCATGAACTTAGTATTTTAGAAATCTTTTAGCGGAGGAAATCATAAAGAGGAGCGAAAGATGTACTAATTGCACTATGTAATTTCACGTTATTCTACTTTATTTTTAACAAATAATGTGAAAACTTTAAGTTCTAGGACATCAGAGTTAGATAAAAGCTACAAACATTCCAAATATTAAGTATATTTGGAGCTTTTATCTAACTCTGATGTCTTACAACAGCCGTATTCCTTTTCCTTATAGATTAAAGTTTTAGGACTAAGGATAAATGTATAAATGTAACTAAAGTTGTTCGTTTTATCGACTCAAATACGACTATTATATGATGCAACACTAAAGTGTGTGAAAAACGATATTTCTTTGTTGGGTGGATTGACAGAAAATAAAAATGCAGAATGAAGTGATGATACTCAACTAATTTTACAAGCAGTTTGAGTTTGTATAGAACATGCACCAAAAATCAAATTTCGATAAAAAACCTTAATGAAATGAGATCTTCGATTGGGTACTAGGTGATTCCTACCAGAATAATTGTTGGGGAAGTGATATTAGAAGAGTGATTTACAATTACTGGTTCATTGACCAGAATGACTTTAAGCCATATTTTCTGAAATTTTTGAAAACGTGCGCAAATATTTACCTCATTATTCTTACCTATTATTTATGAACTCCTTTCTTTTACGAAAGGAAACTGTATTGTATATATATTTACAATGTGCGGGAGAACACAACAGTGAAACTAAGCTCAAAACCATTACAAACTATCAGTATTTGAAACAGCAAAATTATTTTTGCCAGCATAATGCTGACAAATCGGTGATTTCTACGAAGTCAGTTGTGTCTCTTCGATAATTTTAGTGCGATGTTGCATTGAAAACTCCTGAATCGTTGAGTTGAATGGAGTTGAAGAAATGACTTTCAGTAATGATTTGAAAAATAAATTCTGAGAAAATCTAGTAATGAATTAACTGCAACGACGGAAATCAATTTTAGACTTTTGACCAGCTTCTAAAAGCTGAGCTCCTACAATCGTGACATGTTACCTGCGCCATTGGATTGGGAAATCGAGCAAACCATAGGCATATTTGAATGAAAAAGTTTCATTTCGTTCTAATCTTTGTGAAAATGTTTTCATACGCCAGAAGTTTGCAACCGATTTGCAAGTTTTATAGTTCGCATATTTCAAAGGGATTTGATATAGACTTATTTAATATATTAGTGTTGGTAATCGAAATACGAGTTATTCAACGTCAGCTAATTTTAGAAAATTTTCGGAAATTTAAAAACCGCACGTCAAGGCGAAGATTAAGATTCACTCAATTCACTAAGATTTTCTTATTGAATTGAGAAATGCTACTACTTTAAGTGGAGGATATAAAAAATTGATGCAATAATCCTGATTCAGAAAACTATGAAGGAGTATACTAATTGTAAACATGGATTGCTTCTTCCGTGAATCTGAATCAAGAATAAAGAAATATCGAATGACATTGCAATGGCTACGGTTATCTGAGAATGTAGACTCAGCATATTTAAAAATTGAAAATTATAGGTAAGATAATGGGTACGGAAAGAAATTGGCGCATTTGCGTCAACTGCCATTCGCATCACTATACGCATAAATTATGATTTGTGCAACTTACGTAAAAAAAGTCAAAGAATACCGTTTCTTTTGCTGAAATACGAGCATTAGTTAATCATATCAATTTACTGTTTCTGGAAATAGAGAATAGAAAAAGTGCAAAAGTACCATGAAAACAAAAGAGATAATTCATTGCACGCACATACATACTATGGATAAGGAAATTAATCGGAATCAGAATCGGGAGTTGGACACATCGGAACTTTTTTGGGCATTGGAATCGAGGAGTTTTTAATCATTTCCAATTTCAAATCGATTCTTCGGAACATTTAGTTTAAAAACTAAATATTTCATTCTTGGTTCTAATGATAATTTTTGATTTCAATGATCAAAACCAAAATTTGTGCTCTTAAATTCAGCCCTTATAAGAATTTATTTGACTTATTTTTGAAAGCAGAAGTTTGAATGAAAAAGATATTCTGCTCTGTATCATAGGCTTCAGTGTTAATATATTCAACTAAAATTTTAATTTGTAAATGATATTTGTTCATTCATTATTTACTTCCCAAACCAAAATCAAAACAAATATAATGAATTTGAACCATTGCGGAATCAGAAATCGTTCGGAATCGGATGATTAGAGAAGTATGGGAACTTGTATCTGATTCGGTAAGAATTTTGTTATCGTCCCTTCAGTGATACATGAGGTTTGAAATTCTAACGTGCAACAATCAAAAGAGGCTAAAACTGAGCACTTCTGAATTTTTATATAATTATGAAATATAAAAGTGTAGATATATTCTAACAATGATTTCTGCAGTCTTACAATAAGGTCGATGAAATAAATGCTAGCTTTAAAATTCATTTCGCCCTAAATGTATTTCAAATACCATACACAGCTATACAGAGACTTGATGGGAAACTAGAATCTTTATCATTAAACTAGCCTGTTAAATAGTGTTTGATCCTTCAAGAGTATCGAATCACTCCACGAACTCTATTTTAAGAAAGTATTCTGCAAGACGAGTAAACGAAACTACACGAAAGCCCATAAAGGCTATGTTAAGGCGACCCTATCTTTCCTACGGCAGAGGATACGTATGTTCGTCTTGAAGGTTATCTTCGGGTGGCGCTATCATAGCCTAATGAATTAGAAACCATGAACTAGCGGTTCGCGTGTTCTCCCTAAACACCCACCAACTCCATATCCGGCCTATACATGAATCTCCACCCGAGTTCCTCCTAGATAAATAGGGCGGTTAGTAAAGGAAGTTAGCGTTCGGTAGATGGCGTCCTGTATCGTATGGAAGGTTTTGTTGATAAGAAGGGTTTGGGGGCCGGCGAGGGATGCTCTCGGAGGAGGATGAAGATGGGGTTCCGCGCTTAGGATGTATGCTATCCGAGAGAGAGGTGAGGATGGGGGCTCCAGAGGGGGAAAGTTAGACACGGAAACTGGTGCCTCCGAGTCGCGGGCGTCTACGCCCACGATCGGCGATAGCCAGTCGGGGTGGAGGTGAGAGATGCGGAGAGGGCAGGGGATGGTTAAAAAAAGAAGGAAAGGGTGAGAGAAAATTGGTGTGGGGAGAATCGTGCTCATGGGGAGGGGGCGGAAACATCGACCTTTCCCAGACACCTATCCAAGAGTCGCCGGTAGGGAGCGGGGTTATTGGAGGATTTAAAATGCGGTGAGGTTTGGGGGTGGGCAGGTTGTGGGTGGAAGAGGGGAGGGAGGAGATGTAAGTCTGGGAAGGGAGAAGGGGCGGGGAAATTGCAGGTCTGGTGGGGGTGGGGAAAGTTGGGCATGACCGGAGGGGGGTTGGAGGGTGCGGTGGAGGCATAATAGAGGGAAGATGGTGGTGAGGAGAGAAGGCGGGCTTGAGGTTGCAGGAGTATTTTCCCCTCACCGTGCATGGACCAGAGCCTTCCTACCACCCTCGAGCACGGTGGGCGTGACTTATCACGTCCATTGATACGCGATGAGGGACCACGTTGCCCGTGCTGAGATAAGCGGCGGCGGAAGAAGAATCGACGACCGCGCTGAGAATTCCACGTTTTCATATAAACATCTCATTTTGATGCCGTTGTCGACTCAGAGAGTAGATATCTTTTTTTTCTTTTTTCGCGAAAACGGCCTTTAAATTTCACTCGAGTCTTAGCAATGGTCTTTTGTTTTAAGGATCAATAAAATTTTTGAAGTCACGTTCTACATAAATTGAAAATGTCGTCGTAGTTTTATTAACCGTTTACTGGCGGTGATAAATTTGAGCGTAGAAGGGCATGAAGAAAAACGTGGAAAAAAATCGGGCAAGTTCGCCCTCGCCAATTTTTCGTGGTATTTTATGAAATCGTTAAGTGAATTTCTGAGCTAAATTTTACGATGAGAAAATAAATTGTGGGAATGTATTTCGAGAAATGTTTTCTTGTATGAAGGGAATAAAAATTAAGTGGTATATAAGAGCAGATATTTTCTGAGGATAAATTAATATAATGTTGTATGTGTACATATCTTCTGTAGCATTTGCGAGCTAACATCTCGAAAATCAGCGACAACAAGGAAGGAAATCTATTTAATATGTGTATTTCAATTTACTGATAGTAATACGTATATGAAAATGATCTTGTGTTAAACAGTAAAATTCTTACAAACGTGAGCACTGACATTGGATGAAAATACCTTATACCTGATGAGATAATAAATAATTAGAATATTGAAGAATGGCTTAGCTAGTGTTTTTAACCACATAACCATGATAGTTTCTTAATTTAATAATTTTAATATGCAGAATTATTGGTTACCATAAAAGATAAAAAGATATTTTACATAAATCTGGCATATATGAGATTACTAAGTAAGTATAAGTTCGATTAGCAACGATAAAAGATTATTTTATCGATGATAAGAACTTAATTAGCAAACAAAATTATATTACGAAGAAACGATATTATTTCTAGTCTATTATTAATAAGATGTCACTCGCTAGAGGGTCTGATTGGTACTGAAAGTGTTTCAATAAATATGCTAATATGTCAAATGTAGGAAGATATATCTTGCCAAATACAATTATGAAATTCACATTCAAAATACTTATACTTTTAGCAATTTACTTATTTGCTCAATATTGCAGTTATTACGGCGATTCTCAAGTAAAAATGACAATTGACGCACAAACTACGAAATGTTCGCCACCCGTGGCCTCGGTCGTCTTACTACTATAATAAATTCGATTTTCTTAAATAATCCGTATTAAAATATTCGAACAATATTCACTTACTTGAATATTGTTCGAATATAAAGATAAATTCGAAATAATATTCTAATTAAGATTCGAAACAATATTCAGGTTGCTCTATTATTGAATTTGTTTGATTCACTACGATTACTTTGGTGGATATCGAAAGACTATGAATTAATATAATCAGTACTAGTGATTACAATCTTTAATTTAACGGGGCTTAGCATTGCTTAAATTTCCCTGAAAAAGGATGTCATACACCCATCCGAATCGATCGATTTCATCGCATTCTAGTTTTCGTAGTTTTTCAATGACTCAAAATCGGAAACTTGTAATTTGACCAGCTCCGATACTAAGCGTGGCCAGTGTAGCTAAAGTCCATGGATGGCTGGTCACAGGAGTGGCTAATATCAACCAGATATTAATTATCAAAATTATTTCTCGAGAATGATTTTCCACTTAAACCTACCATTACCAAAATATCTCTCTGAATTGTTTAGACTAAATATAACAGGTCGCGGTGGCGGAGTGGTTAGCAAACTAGCACTTCAACCCCAGGTCCCGGGATCGAGTTCCGGCCAGTCGGACTAGGTTGTTGTTAGTACATAATGGTAATTATCAAAATAGATAAAATTGAGATATCCCTGTTTCTATGAAATAAATTAATAATATTATTTATTTATGTTAACTTGCTAACGCTTGGATTAATCGAAAATGGATTCGAAAGTTCGATTTTTCTTAGGGATGGCCAAATATCACCCACATTCCTTCTATAGCTTACACAATCTCTTAATTATGCCGATGGCCTTATACTTTATGACATTAAAATATTTTCAAATGTATGAAGAGAGAAAATGTGACAAAAAATAGTCTAATTTAAGATCTTGATTGGAATGTTCCTAAATAATACATCTTAAGGTATTATGCATGCTCATCGCTTTAATCTATGATAGGTAGGTCTACACCTTGGCAAATGTTGGCATTAGTACTCGCCTTCCTCGATATTTTCTTTTTAAACTGACTTAAAATTCTGACATGACAATTAAAAATTGATCAAGTATGAAACAGAAGGCTGATAGATAAATTTCAGGAACCGTAAACAAGTACAAAAATTTCCAAGATGATAAACTTAATAAGAAAATGACTAACTTTATTAGCTTCACGCTCAATTTTCTAGCCAAAATTTATCAACAGATAAATATAAAGGAAAATATGACTTGACGAAAATAAAGAGATGTGCTTTCAATAGTTAATTCACCTTGTGAATATGTATGAATAGATAACTAAATATGTAAATCATGTTTCATACGTATTTTTCTGCACTGAATGATGACATATATTATATAATTCTGAAAGTGTAAGAGGAGGCGTAAGGAATCTTTTTCCAAATTTTTTAAAGGGTCAAATACCAATTCTACTCTCTCTGAATACGCTGCTGCAGTATACAAGACCGGTTCATGAAAGCGAACTATTTTCGCTGAGCATATATTATTGATGTTTCTCAATATTTTTGAAAAACATATGCATAACAAAATGTCACTCTCTTTGAATCTCTTCGTCTTGAATTGACGCGAGATACATTTTTTACGAATAGGTATTCAATTATCTATGTTTAGCAGATGAACTGCCCGTTGGTTCTCAACGGGGGGAATAGAGATACCTCTTTACATACCTATAGTCTATCATTGACCTTATCATGTTCTCATATGCACTTAATTTCTAATGTAATCTTGTAGGAAAATGCATAAACTCGGATTCAACAATGGAATTAGTCGTCAGGGGGACGACTTGTTTAGAACCATAAAATATCACAAAATGTTCGTTTATTTGATCGAAATTCTCGCAACTTTGAACAGAAATCAATATTCGACTACCGGTATAATAATCTTAAATCAGTTTCACTTCTCTTGGTGTTTGTCTCAACTTTATAAGACTATTGATTCTTCTTTAATTTTGTAAAAGAAAGAAACCCTGCAAGCAATAAAAGTGAACTAAAATGTATTAGCTCGGATTCAACAATGGAATTAGTCGTCAGGGAGACCGGTTGTTTACAACCACAAAATATCACATAATGTTCGTCTATTTTATCAAATTTCTCGCAATTTCGAATCGAAGTCAATGTTCCACGGCCAAAATAAGAATTTTCATTCAATTTCCCTTCTTTTGGCGCTTGTCTCGATTTCGTATGGCTATTCTTTCTGATTAAATTTAGCAAACGAAATAAACTCTACAAGCGATAATTGTGAGTTTTAGATACATTTCTTATGGTAAAAGTTTTAAACGTCTGCAGTCAAACCGGAGACTAATAAGTTAATTAAAAGTAGTCCCGTCCGGGGAAGACATTTAACAATCCTCAAACAAAGTAGTGCGACTCCTGGTTCTCAAGTTTTAGGGGAACATACACACATATACACATTCATATTCTACTTTATATGTATATAAGATCCTCTTATCGTAATTTTCGTTAACTTCCGATTCCTCATTTAGCAGCCTCTCTCTCCTCTTTTCCTCGTATTCATGCGAGCAGAGGTCGCTTCCCGAATAGCTGCTCTTCCCCTTTTTTCTCTGAGAAAAGCGTATTGTTCTTGCAGAGTGCTGGGGGAAGGGATATTCTATTCCCTTGCGCGCGCGCACACAAATACAATGGGGGAGACCTTCACATCGTTAATGAGGAGCGGTGACAAGAATGATTTAGGCCCTCGAAAGGGACTTGGTATCAAAAAAGAAGAGAAGCCTTGGAGATAATGGTGGATGAATTTTTTCCCCCCTTTCTCTCTTCATTGCGAAGCCGCGGTAATTTAATCGATTGAATCACCATCGACTTCCGTTAAGGAAAAGCATTTAGGGGAACCGAAAGAAGACAAATTTTCCATGACAAATTTGTCTTCGATAGTAGACGTAAACGTTTCGACATAAATGCAGGTTAACTGCAATAAAGAACACAACTATCGGGTGTCTAAAACCTAGGCAGCTGTTACTCTGGACTTGTCAGTCGTTTAACTCAATTCACAAGTAGCAATATTAACGATAAAGAAGAAAGAGTCGCTTCAAGTCCTATTTAGATGATTTAGAGAATTTAGTTGCCGATAATCAAGGATTATATTTGGTTCATCTTCTGTTATATGAAAACAATTGCATTGTGTTTAAGTTAATCAAATGAGCACTCTCGATAAAACGAATCAATCATAATAGACCAGTGATGCATTTTATTTAACTTCCAACCAGTGATCCAGGAAAGGTAAAGGTGCTATCTTTTCCAGTCTTGCAAATCCCTTGAGGCAACCTTTCTTCTATTTATTAAAATTAAAAAAATCTTTAATACTTGATTTGCAAAGATCTAACATTTTGATTTTGTGCAGCACCATTTCTTTATGGCGGTCTAACATTTCTCTTTAAAAATATCTTAGCTTTCATTTCTCTAAACTTAACTTTTATAATAGACGAGCAAACGAAATGATGAAATTGTCTGATTTTACGTCTCAAAGTTTAGCTGATAGTAAAATATCAAGAAAGAAATTTAAAAATTGCTCTTTCTAAAATTGAGAAGCAAAATTAGAAATGAATACCTCCGTTTACCTGCAGAAATACTAAAAACTACTTATTAAAATTTGACTTCTGCCCCTGAACGTTGGATAACAAACTGTTGAATGAAAACTTGTTTACATAGAAAAATACCTAAATATCTGGTTACGAACTGCTTAAGCACAAGAAAAATGAAGAAAATTGAAAAGAACTCGAGTGTTAAGTTGTAAAAATAACGATTAAAGTTTGAAATCCTTGTGTATTGGTATATAGAAATAGTTTACATTCAGCCATTTACAAACAGTTTTCATTTTCTACTTTAAAAATACATCTCTTTCAGAACTGAATGGGGTAATTAGTTAGAGATTACGGTTCCCTCTAATTTGCGCACCTCGGAGGCAGTGCAACACTAATAACCTTTTTAAGTGCCGTTTAATTAACTTATCGAGCGTACACTATGTATTGGACATTTTGAAACCCTATAGCTTTAGTAGAAATGAATGCCTCAATAATTTTGTACATTATGAACTGCATAGGATTTCATGGTCCCTTTTGTCACATTAATGAATAGAATCAGAAAATATCTACCTAAATTTCTTCCTTGGCAATAATGGGGCAGCTCCGGTAACTAAGCGTCCGCAGTAATTTCCTTGCCACTCAAAGATCGGAAAAATTATAAGGAACTATTGTAGAGACTTTGTATCTTCACATTTATTCGAATTCTTTTGTTTGGAAATGAATAAATTTATTGGAATTTAAAATAGAATATTGGAGCTTTCCTTTATCTCAACTATAATTCGAAGAAATAGTTTTGGATTAAATAAATTACTATAAATATAATTTTTAAGTCTCTTCGTGCTGTCGAAGAACCCAACTCGTCTCTATTCATCTGAACTTGAATTCAAAGAAATTGATTGTAATGAATTTAACTTATTTATGTTATATATCTGACATAATATGTATCCAATAAATTAGTTTAGCACTGTTCAAAGATCCAAGTCTTAAAATTATATAAATTATGCAACAGAAACTAATTTGCAGATATCATTCTCGAGAGGTATTTTCATTCGAAACACTCATGTGTACGGAAGGTAGTGTTTTACGAATAGGAAGCTATGATACTATTATATGTACGTATTCTAGTAGAGCTATTTGCGTACAGATTTGACGAATGACTTCTCTCCGACAGCGAATTTTGAATGTGTTCGTGAAAGATCAATTTGTAAGCGACGATAGCCTTGATTACAACTCAGGAACTTCGTGAACGCATGACGTGATGGGAATCCCACGACATCTTCCCTGCGTGTCGCAATGACTATTTCTTCATAAGCAATCCCAATCTCAGTCGCGGCAGAGAATCCGTCGTAACTTAAGCATATTATATTTCTGGCTTTTACTGTATAGCATAACTTGAGCGATGGTAGTTTATTTTGAGTTATGTTTTCCCTAGGAATAGCTGTTACCTGATGGGCTTGAGTTTTTATTGAATTTAATGAATGTATAAGAGGCAGTAAAATTTTGATAGGTAAGAATAAAACGCGAATCACATAACAATCCCGAACTTTATAGAACAAAACGGTGGCACGAAAATTTGATAACAAGAAGCCACTGCTATCCGTAGTCGCTTTATGTATGTACCATGAGAAGTTTGACGGTTTTGGTCACTAATGGTAGGCATGGAGAATTATTGGGTTTTAGTAACACCGTATAATTTTCATTAAGTCCTCAGAATATATTGTACTATAAAGTGATACGTTAGAATGAATTTTACAGAAATCTACGCATTAGTGTTAGTCGTTAGAATGTTGGCCGCTTTGCGTTTCTATGAGGAGACCCATGAAATCCACTCATATTCTCTACTTTTCAGCATTTATGATTTCTTTAACCTGTTTATTTCAACTTTTTTCTATTTCTAACCAATATTGCTGTGTAAGGTAAGACTATAATCACTTTATCGAGGAAAGATCCGGAATCGAATACCCTAATCGTTCCTCTACTACATCTATCTACAATTTCTGCTATTTGATATCCAAATGACCGTTATAGAAGGGTCATTGGATGCACAACACCTGTTGCGAACGTATTACCTATTCATTAAGCAAACATGCATGAATAAATGGACAGCAATTATCAATGTGGTGAATAAAGACAATTATAATTGCAAAGGATTTTTGATTCAGAGTTAGATTTTCTTTCATGACACTTCTCAAGGTTTTTAGGTTCAAACTACTCCATCTACTCTAAGTTTCGCTGTCTTTTTTCTTAAAGCTACAGTTTTTACAACTCAGTCAGTCTATGTAAATATCTAACATATATTTGAAATACGTATTTGTCTTCATTAAGGTTATGATTAGATAACATCCATGATTCAATGCTCATCCGGATGATGTTATTCCTTATAGGGCCCTAGAAAACCATAGACGAAGGAGGCCCCTAGGAAAGAAAGATGGTGACGAAGGATAAGGAAACGGTTGAGGCATTAGAAAGAATGGAGGCAATAAAAATAAATATATGAAAGAGAAACATTAATGCGGAGCTGTAAGGCAAAAAGCAAGGGAGTGAGAAAGTGGGAGGGAGAAGGGTAAAAAAGCAGGATATGAGGAGGTGACAGATGACGGTGTTACGCCACTGTCTTCTTGGAACTCATTATCGTGGCTTTGAGGGGGGAAGGGATGGCCCTGCTGTCTACTTCACCAGCCGAAGACAGAACGCCAAATCGTCCTTACATTGGAGGGCGTGTTTCTATGTAAAATAACAAGTTTTCTCTTGCTCGCTTGCATTTTGCTTGTAGGATCCTTCTCTAGAATTAGAAAGAAAGTGAGATTTTTCTTAACTATTACGAATGTTGTACTTTAATTAGCGAGGATTTTAGCCGACAGATTCGCTTGGTAGTATGCCATAGATCTTTTGACTGTCTTCGACCAAAACGTGATAAACCTAAAATCTGCTTTCAGGGTGATAACAAGGTTACCACCAAATAGGCAAAAGAAATTCTTGTATGAAAAGAGATAACTACCCAGTTCAACATGCGTATTTTTTTAAGTAAAGCTATACCAAACTGAGTACATATATACTGTGTTGAACATAAATTTTTCTTTGATGACCGGAATTTTCAACTGCCGTGGTAAATTGAGGTCTTAGTTAGGCAAACATGGCGAAACATGAAGCGAAGCTCAATTTTTCAATCATTCTTCTTTAAATATGTTTGGGGCTCTACTGTTAATATATACAAAAAAGAACTAATTAATGCCCAAAACAATATCATTAAAACTATGTACAACTCCTTTGAGTCAAATGTGAAAACTGAAATCAGAGAAATGTACAATTCCCTGAGTATATTACCACTTAATAAATTGTTTAAATATGTGATTATAACAGAAAATTACTTTAATAATGTATACAAGAAACTGAAGGTGAAGGAACATTGTATGGAAAGCCGAAATCAAGCAACCTACTGTGTACCACACCTTAGCAACCATTATGGTAAAAATAATTCAAATGTTCAAGTGCCAATATTATTCAATGCTTTACCAAATGATCTTAAATCACTAAAATAAATGGGAGAAGTAAAGTTAAAAATCAAGAGATACCTTCAAAATGAAACTGTTTAAAGAGATCAGTAGATTAATCAGATATGTTGTTGCTCTAAACCTGCAGTGTTTGTATCTTGCCATTGTATTTGTTTCTATCTTTTCTAGTTGTTATTTTCTTTGCATGAAACTTTTTACTGGCTTTCCTGTTGTTATGATTTTAACTACATGTAGTATCTAATATGATCTATGTTTTGTTTACATTTCACAATATTGTAGCATATTACTGGTGCTATAATGATGATTTATAAGTAGTTTTATCTCTGATAATTGTATAATGTTTTCTTAATTTGTAGTATTTTATGTAATTTGTTTGTGAATTTTTCTTTGCTTATTCTATATTTTGTCTTTGTTGTAGAATTTAGCACCTCCTGACGAGTCTATCCAGACTCAGAAGGACTAGAAGGTTACTATTATTGTAATAGGTTATCTTTAATATGTTAAATAAACTTGAAACTTGAAAAAATAAATGATTCCTGAATTAAAAAAAAGGAATAAACGAATAAGTTTGAATTTCTATAAACCGAACAAATTCAGAAAGAATATACGCGTCCCTAATTAAACGTAATAAAGAAACCCGTATGGCGCTTCCAATGTGAACGCTCTTAATTATTTTATATAAAATATTTTTTTATAATCTTATATTTTTATTAAAAATGTGTGAAATCTTTCAGATTTATATCTTTCAATATAATGGCGAAATATTAACGTGAACGGATTCTTCAGAAATGAAAAATAATATATCTCAATGACTCGAAATTGAAGAATAGACCAAAGGGGATAACTAAAACTATAACTTTTATAATATTTTAATTTCTAGTAACTTTTAAATGAAATCCGATTGAAACTTTGATTTGTATTAAAGTAGTAATAGGCAGAGAGTATTATCAATATTTAACTCTTAGAAGTTGTGCACTATTTTTCATTTTGATGTAATCAAATCTTAATTCCCAATTTTATAGAAACGCAAATTTTACTCTTCTACTATCTTTTATGAAATGGTGGACATTTTGTAATTCAGTATGTACATGTCTTGAGACTTGATGGCGTCTTACAAAAGAAATGAAAAAACCTGTAGATTGGTGTAGAACGTGAACTATATTCAATATTTAGCATTTTTTACAAAGGAAAACTTTCCTTCGCAATTCTAGATTTTTAATCATATTAATTTTAGGTACTCCTATTCAGGTCACATTTGATAAATTAGAAGATGGCAAAAACTTCAGGGAAGACGATTACATTAATTTAATTAATCAATCAAAAACTGTTTCCTTTCATACTTTACAGAAGCTGCCCATGGAAAAAAAATTATACAGTGATTATTAGTAGTTCTTCTCTCTTTGTTTCATGAAGTAATGCTTCCTTTCTTCAATTCTGCCTTATACCTCAAAGTACATACATCAGAGGATAGTCCTAAGTGATGGATATAATAAAGAATTTATACCTCAAGGGCTTCTTGTAACGAAAAGAAAAGCTTTTAGCAATGTCTTACATGCTTAGTGATGGGCCAGGTCCTACCACAAACTGCAATAGTGATGACGTAATGGACAGAAAATTCACCTTCGTCGTCTCCGAAACTCAGCGCTCTTGAGTCAAGGGTTGCATACCACCACTACCTCCACGGTACCTATTCTAAATTTGTGGTCACTTGTGGTCATTCTTTAGTTATAATCTTATTTTATATGCGTGCAGCATTTAAAGTAAAATCGGACGAGTTCAGACCAATCTACTACCACAATGGGGCTCCCGATAGCCAAGAGGGCAACGCGTTCAACTTCAGTGAAAGAGATCCCGGGTTCGATTCCCGGTGGGGGCTTACGTGCGAAATGACCTAAGCTGTCGAAGCACTTTTATCAATACTACTACTACTATTACCACAATGTAACATTTACCCAGATATCTCGGAATATGTTTTCTTCTTTTGCGATGTATAATTTAAATAATCATTTTATAAAAACAAAAACAATTTGCGGAACCAAACAAATTTCCTCACTTAAAGTCTCTCTTTTAAGAGTACAATTAAAATAGCAACCACCTCAGTGATGAAATTACCGAATTATAAAAATTTACTGCTGATAAATCGAAAGCATACATCTGATCAAGCCAAGCCAAGCCAAATGATAATGGGTTTGGCGTTTAAGAAATGCAAAAATATATAAAGGAATATCCATTTGTATGATCAGAAACATCATCATCATGTACATAAAACATTTTCCTTCAAAAGGTTTATTTACGATCCTGTCTATTAGTCATTCGTAATGTTTCTCCATCGTTTTAACATTTTTGGATTTAACTTTGTCATAGTTTAATTTTGCATAATACATGAACTAAAATATATAGTAAGACGGCAATAGCCTCACGATTAGCCAGTGTCATTTATTTCTTAAATCCTTGAACATTTATTGATAATGACACTTTTACCTCTGTCCTTTGTTTCATTCCTGTATTTCGATTTATTTTGTGCAATTTTCTTTCATGTTTTTTTATAATTATCATTAATTTGGTACTGGTTTTAAGAACCCTTTGTTTTGTGCTTGTTTCCTTACAGTCCATCTGTCTCTCTTACACTATTTTTATTCATCATGTCCTCTGTTCATTATTTTATTCGTATCTTCTCTAGTTTTTTGACTTCCACGCCGTCTTCTTTTCTTTTTCTTATTCCATTTACATGAGCTAAAAAGTAGTAATAAAACTGTTATGTCATTGACGATAGATTAGGAAGAGGAGAAAAATATAAGTTCCAGTTTATGGACCAGTTTGCCGCTGTCTAAACTGAATTCGTGACGCGTGCCCCGTAAATTAGACAACCCTCCTTCCATAAGGAAGGAGGGTTGTCCACATGGGTATATCCACATTTATTTGATGCAGTTTTTTTTGTTTTCGAATAAAATATCACAGTAATATTATCGAAATATATCATAAAATTATACAAGCAAACATTTATTACTATCATCTAGAATCATCACGTCTAAAAATCAACATTTAGTGGAAACAAAAATCATTTTAACTACAAGTATCAATTTTATTAAGTGTTTCAAAGACACCTGTAGATGCAAGTTTCCTACATCAAAATGTATTCGCAGACTCGAGAAAAATTGGCGGGCCAGTTTAAAACATTTAGCGGGCAGCTTTCTGTCCAAAAAACCCCATGCCGAACAAATTCGCTCTGAATTCTCGTTGGTCATTGAAAAATATAACCCTCATTCCGATTATTCCGGAGGCCATATTCCGAAAATTTCCCACGCGTAAAAAAAAAACGCGATTCAAACAAAAGAGGGCCTCAACGCCTCACTTGCGCCATCTAACAGCGGCGGGAGCTCACTCCTTTTTCCTCTGCTCGGGAACAGTTTCTGAAACGCGGTCCGAAGGAGGCGTTCGTTTGCGAGGGAAAAGAGTGTCAGTGGCGCCGAGGAGTTGCAAGTTCCCCTCGGGCGCCGCCAAAGGAACGCCTCGACAGTGGCGTCGCTGCGGAACACTCAAGGAGCGCGTCCAATTCGAACGTAGTCTGAGGTGAGCACGGAGAATTAAGGACTCGACGTCTAAATGCTCTCTCCGCAACATAAGGGCCTCTCACGCGACGCACGATTACCCGTGAGTTTCTCTTCCTTTTGAACGGCGAGGAATAGTTCGCCGTCGAGTGATTCCCATGAGTTGTTGACTTTGATTTTTCTGACATGTAGAGTAAGGGTCGATTTGGTGCCAGGATAATGTATCGACATTACGATCCGTTCAATTCGAAAGGAAATGACCCGTTTTTAGGAAGGGCTATTTGGGATGAAAGAGACGATGTCTCACGGTTAATTTTCAGGACCGTGCGGGAAATTCCGTGGTGGTAATTTACGTAATAAGTGAGAAGTTCTCATTTATAGCCAAGAGTGAAAGTAGATTTTATGGGTTACATATCTCAATTAAATATATTAATTGACAAAAGAAGTTTTAAATTTGTGTTCTGAGCGATGAAGAGAATTTATATTAGGAATCCAGTAATGTAAATTGGACCTCCCTACTATTCATACCACTTGAGGTATTTTTGCATCATAACATTTGAAGTTGAAGGGTCATGCAGCGCCTCAGGATACTCATATTATGAAACGTGCAGCCTACGCACCTGAAGTGTACCTCAAGCTTTGATCTGCATGGCTAAATTTCCCAAGCGCGTGTCAATGCAAAATAAAACTACAACGGGAAAGTTTTTTGGCTAACCTCACCCAATAATGCTCATAGAAATATAATTTATGGCTTTACCTTGAAAGTTGCACTTTCAGAGTACCCCACTAGAATAGGTTGCCAGCCTTATGCTTTAAATCAAAGAGCAAAAAATTTTTCTGTACCGTCCAAATTAACACGATTCCGTTTTCAATCCTTCGAATACTGCTCCAGTCAGACCAACAAACCTTTTCTGGCAATCGCAATGGGGATGATACTACATAGCATACCTTGAATTAATGAAGTTGAAAGTTTGAAATTTTGTAAACTAATAATGAATAATTATCCTGTTTGTGGCTCCAACAAGAGAAATTGTAGGCCTTTTTAATGGGAGATTGTCTGAAACACACAGTTACTGTGTTCTGGTATCCTCCGACTGCACGATAAGTGCGAAGGTCCAACTTAAGGGCCACCAGTTTGGGACACTTTATTTTGTATTGAGTTTCTGATGAAACTTTTTTGGTATTAAAATGCCAAGAATTTAACTCAACTAATGTCCATCGATCCTTCATTTTTTCATTTAACTCTTTTTACTAGTGATTTTGCGTGTACATGTGATTACATACTTTAATGAAAATTAGGACTAAGTAATCATTTCTTTTATTTCCGTTGGCTTAGATTATCCAAATATAACATACCGTGTTGCTGTTGCATGGAAAGAAAGGCTGACGAAGAAAGACCAGATAAGAAAGGAACAACAGAGAAAGTTGAGAAGATTTCATCGCAAAAACGAAAAACGTGTGACGGCGAGCGAGGATAATGGGATTAAAGCGCGTTAGAGTGGTAGGAAAACAGAAAATGGGAGATAAATGAAGGAACTTGCAGTGGGGACACAAGTGAGAAGGAGAGGAAAGAAAGAAATTAGCATGAGAGGTGTAGAAATAGAAATATACGTCGTAGAGTCAGAAGTCACGTTGGGAAGCAAATGGGGCGAGAGAAAGGACGGGAGAAAAATTTGGTGGTGAGGAATGAAAAATGGAAAACAGTTGAGCATCGGGAGAAGACGCAGAGGAAAGGAATCCGCGGGGAAATGTAACAAATGAATGTATTACGGAGAGACAAGTATTTGGTTACAGAAATATTCGTTCCCTCCGATATTTTTTCTTTAAATAAATGAGCGTAAATAGTTGCTGTAAGGAAAACTGATGGCAGTAGGAACAATTTAGACTTTTGATGGGAGAGGATTAATTGATGGAAAAATATATATCCATGGAACGTATTTTGGTATTAAAAACTCAACGAAACACCTTTTACGACGTATTAAGGTTTAGTAAGCATTAAAACGAACATCGACGTACTGCTACAGAATAAAGCCATTAAATGTATTATAATTAATTTTCTTTTTCGCCTACTGCTACACCAGTGAAATTAATGTGACTGAAAATACCATTCATAACGGAGTACAAAAAATATTTTATTCCCACTATCTTTTTCCGCAAATATACCATAGTAAAAAGGCTGACGAGAATTGGAAGAACTCTACATTATTTGGCGTCATAAAAGAACGGCTTATTCCTGCTAACATATCCTGATGAATGATTAAAGATTAAGGAAAATTTATCTTCCTTTAATTTTTGTCCCAATCTTGTTCACGCAGTGATAATACGGAAGTTACTATGAGTGACGTCGATAATGCCATTCATCCTTATCGAATGCTAGTGTTTCTCACAGAGTTAGTATGCTGCTCTACATGAATACTTTCCTAGTATATTATTTGTTTCATCGAGGAAATCAAGGGAAAGCTAACTCATTCCTCATCTAACCTAGCCGCCTCATTCCTTTCCTAAAGTTTATTGTACCTTAAGGTGGAAAGAGCTGAGCATCCTTCTGCCTGATGAGAAGAAAGATGATTGAAATGAATTTACAGATTTCCCGAGCAAACGACAGTCGAATACGAATTTTGGAAAACGTATTCTCGCATTTAATGCGGAATGGTGGGAAAATATTATTTAATACGGACACTAAGATGATAGTAACGTTCCCCAAACATTCTTCCTCCGCTATCCAAACATTTCTGTTCAAGTTAGGTCAGGTATAAATATTTTTTATGCTGCGTTATTACTTTGGTGCCTTATTGGATGGTTTCTTTGGAATATGAGAAGACATAACTTCAAAATGAAATAGCAAAATGCATGCTTAGCTTTCCCTTCTCACAATCGCAAAGTTAAAGCGCTATCAGGTAGAAATGAAACACTTTGTAAACATTCCAGGTGGTTTAAAACCATTTCTACCTGCTTATGGAATTCCACTGAATGAAGGCGTTATTTATTGATTATATTATTAACCACTGCTATTTTCCAATTCTATCGCCCGACTATCACCTTTCCACATCCTTCCGAAATTAGAAACACACAGCGGAGCAAATAGTATTAAGAGTGAAATGGGTGACAAAACGTGAGTAACATTGATTGGAGGAGATATTGGGACGAGTGGGGAGAAACTCTTTGTTGGTTACAGCGTCGGAAGTTGAATGTCTGGCAGTTTCGGGTCCGAAGAGTCTTGCAAAAGGGAATGGGATAGCGGGTGTCGGAAGTCGGTTTGGAGGAGGAGTTAAGGGACATCCCTCTCAGCGAGATCAACTGTATATAGTATGTATGTTGGTATAACGGACTCCCTCAGCCTAAAAACGAGATGAGCTGGAGAATACGCTCTACTCTCCACGTCTAATGGACTATCCGTGTTCTTCCCTCTCACGTTTGACATTTTGGGTTACCCTCGTGACGGAGGAGCACGTCTGGGTTTTCAGGATGGACGATCTGCCTCCTCTTCCACATCACCTCCGCCCCCTTATCCAGCCGCCCCCACATTCCACCCCCCGCCATCAAGGCCCCTCGTAGACTTTCTTCCTGGTACAATTTCAACAGGTCTTCCATTTCCCATTACGATTGGGAACTACAAATAGGGAAACGAGACGATCATTGTGAGTGAAGATTTCTGAACGAATGGCCAGATTAGAGAAGCAGCAAATCAAATGCCCACGAAATTCTGTTTTCACTGGACAATTGAGGGATCTATTAAAATGCAACTCCTGGGCAAATCCACCATACTTTTCTAGGCAGTTGGGGTAGCATTGGAACAGTATTATCATTTCACAACTTGCAAACTTAAACCGAATAATAATATAGTGATTCAAAAAGAATAAATTGGCTTTATACGACTATAATTTTATGTTAGAGTTGGAGCAAATACGTCAAACTAAATCTTATTACGTTTTAATAAAGTGGTTAAAAACGTAGAGTCAATAACATATAAGAAAACGGAAAATATTTTACGTAATAGGTCCGATTGGGATTTTCTTAGAACCTAAGGAATCCATTAGCTTATCAGCATTCAGATTTTTCCTACCTTGACAACGGATCGTGAATGTTAACCTCCAAAAATCGCTTCTATTATAAAAACGCTGGTGATTGCCTTCAGGAAATGCTTGGCAACACAGAGTCCAATTTGATGACATAATCTCAGGAATTTTCAAGCTTCTACGGTGAATCGAGGCTTTCACAAGATGATATACTGATGCTCGACTGTATGCTCAACGGTGTAACTAAGGGATGTAAACAATTCTTAGAAGAATTTCAAATACTAATACTGCTTTTCGAAAGCAGTAGTTGAAAGAATTAGCCTATGAACGAAAATCCTACTTTGAAATAAGGATATGGAATACTATCAATAGATTCTGGCAAGACTTTGTGGTAGGAAGCCATAACGAATTGAGAAAATGAAAATAGAACATTTACCCGTACCACATAACAGTTTTATTAGCGACCATGGTTTCGACGCGTCGCGTCATCATCAGGCCTGATGATGACGCGGCACGTCGAAACCATGGTCGCAGAATTAACTCTTAGTGGTACGGGTAAAAGCTGAGTCTTATTATTCTCAAGCTACACATATTAACTTACCTTTCGGAAGCGTTTCAATTGTCGGAACGAAAGAACGGTTCGAACCGGTTCGACGAAGGAAAACGGAACGAGACCGAAAGTGAACCAAAATTTGTTCATCTCATTGAACTGGAGCGAAAACAGAAACTAAAAATATTTCTGTTCAATGCCCTGATTTTGACGGGATAGAGGGAAATGTGCCGTTTATCCTCGAGTATAGATGGGCCATTTAATGCAAAATTTCAACGGAAAAATCTACCTTTACAGAAGAGAGTTACAAGAACGATCGACATTACGGTTAGTCTACAGCATAACGTGACTTAGTGTACATCATTTCGTTGATATGGAATATACTGATCATTAACGAGCGGGAAATCGGACCTGTAATTCTTCGTACCAGCTGAGACTTGCAAAAAGATTGCTTTAACTTCGTATGTATCATAATTTGTAGGAAAGTATTGCTAAACCCAATTAATTCAAAGCCATGCTTTCAAAATGCTGTGATATATAGTATCTCTTTTGTCCCTCATAACTCGAGAATATGCATTTCTTTAACTCCACTAGTTATAATATCTAAAGAAATTTCAATTGTAAATAGACTGCAAATTTTGTAATAGAATTGTATGACATACAACATTAGGGAGGTTTTAGAGGAGTTTCCCTCCCAACAAGAGTGAATACCAGGGTTTTAATTTTTTATTCTTTTGCCCCTCAATAATGACTATCAACTGGCCTGCTGCCGGTTTTTGTCTTTACGTATAAATACATAATCGATATTAATAATGGACTTACTTTGATGACATATAATTAATACGAAAATACCTAGGGTCGATTTACATATGACATAGGTAAAACCGAAATTTCATGTGAAAATTCCGGGTTTCGGCCAAAACACTGGTGTATATTGCATCTTCCATTTTCGGTTTCTACTGAGGTATGAGTGATTCTGAATAAGGAATTCATCCTGGACTTTCATTGTAAATGCAACGGAAAATGTATTGGAGGAGCCATTATGTTGCACTTGCGTGTAGTTACAGTATTCTGGCTCAGTCGGGAAAGCAAAGGAAGCCCTCTCTGGTTACCTCATTCCTTCTCCAAAGTTTTGGAAGTGAATAGTGAAGGAATTGAGTATCAAATCAGCAGTTGGGATGTCGATTGTACGGAAAGAGTGACTTAGAAGTCAGGTAGTCAGTTAAGCTTCTCTGACAGTTGAAGCTGCCACTCGCGCGTTGAGTTTTTGTTTCAAATTATCTCCAACAAACAAGCATCGCTGAATATTTTGTCTTTAATTTTAGTCTCTTTTCCGAATGCTGCTTAAAGTATTGTCTATAAGCTTATTGTGTTGCGTTACGTGGACTTAGCGTATTGTTAACTATCCAAAAATGATGAACCACTCAGAATTCAAGATGGAAAGATCTAAGATTTTCATGAAGTAAAAAGATAGAGTGCAACAATATATGGATTTTGGATCATAAAGACTAGTGTAGACCGGAAAGTATATTTTGGCACTCCCGTTCGCATAGGTGTAAATCAGCTAAATCCAACAATAACGAAGCGAGATATTTGGCGTCTGAGAATATGAGAGTCGCAAAACTTATGTAAAGTGCGGTTAAGTAATTTCACAACTACTGTTTTCGAAATTCTATTGTATTTAAACGATCAATTAAAATTCCTTTGGTGATTTCTAATTTAAAAATCCGCACTACTTATTCAGTTCTTCCAAAAATCATCAACAAGGGTTATCAATCCGAAGANATAGTAAAAACATTGAGCCATAAAGAATAATTCATTGCACTTCGTAGTAGTAGTAGAATTTTAAAAGTGATTTGACAGTTGTGGTAATTTTGTACTTTGAACCTCCATCGGGAATTGAACCTGTATTGCACTTCCCGTGATAAGACATTTGTATGATATTATAAGAGCAATAAGAAGTTGTAATGAAAATGAGTTTGTTGTTACTTTTACAAAATTTTCCTGGGTTCGACTTTAGACGACTCGGAATTACTCCCTTAAGGACCATATGTAAGTTCTTTCTCATCTGTTGCAGACTTCATTTCCATTAGGAAAATAAATTAGATTAAATGGCCAAAGCAAATATCAAATAAAGGAAGATTAAATGAAGGTTCTTATTTTGGTCGTGGAATATCGTTTCCGAATCAAAACCCCAGAACTGTGAAACAATAGTGTGTGTGAATATTGTGATATTTTTGTATAACACAGCACGTTCTCTTGACGACCGAGGCCACGGGTGGCGAACATTTCGTAGTTTGTGCGTCAATTGTCATTTTTACTTGAGAACCGCCGTAATAACTGCAATATTGAGCAAATAAGTAAACTGGTAAAAATATAAGTATTTTGAATGTGAATTTCATAATTGTATTTGGCAAGATATATCTTCCTACATTTGACATATTAGCATATTTATTGAAACACTTTCAGTACCAATCAGACCCTCTAGCGAGTGGCATCTTATTAATAATATTTATGATAAATATATTTAAAATTTCTAAAGCTACGATTTACTCATTCTGGCTTGGAAGGATCAATTGTATAAATCCGTGGACATACATTTTCAATTACTTAAGTTTCGTCATTTTGCTCTAGATACTGTCTGCGGTGACGGAATGGTTAGCGTGCTCCCAAGGTCCCGGTTAGAGTCCCTGCCAGCCAAATGTTTTCGGTTAGGGAATAGTTGTTTGCGTTTATAAATAAAAATTATTGAAATGGGTTTATTTGGGCCTTCCTGATTCCATTAGAGAATTAAATTAATTCTCGGAGAACCTCTTTACCTAAAACTGTACGAGTAGCTAGTGTAGTGGGTTGAGGCACCTACTAGGTTCTACTACGCTACTGTCTATGGTTCGAATGCGGGGGCTTCTAGAATTAGAGGGCCGCCAATCCCACCGGAAGTATTTTTCTTCGTCCATTTAGGAATCAAAAGTAGCAGGTGCCTTAGAACCGCACACAAGGCATTGAACCCGGTTGGCGAACAGAAAAGTAATTTACTTGCGACATTTTTTACGGATTCCTTTTTCGAGAGCATTCCAGTTAACTAAATTAAAAATATTGTACGGCTGAGCTCAAACACCAGTGAAAAAATTTAGAATCTTGGCAACTAGCTTACAGTGACACATAATTGTGTTTTGGTATTCCAAAAATATATCAAAATCAGAAAAACTACTTTACTATTTATTGCCTATTCGCGATGAGTAGGAAAGCAATGGAGAAAAGTTTGAAGAAAGAAACTGGGCTATATTAATATAATTTTTACATATTAACTACAAATTAGAAAAATGTAAAGCTCCCGTAAATTAGAACTACAAAAATGAAGGAATTAAACAAAATTCCAACCACGAAGACTTTATTTTACTTCCCGCGAAACCAAGGTCCAAGTGTTAAATCAAAAAATTTAATTTTCTAAATTCATTTTCTATGTTCTCTTACCTTGATTTCCCCTCTACAGTTCGACTGTTCCAGAAAATCCAGAAAGTTTAGTTATAATCTTAACGTTAATTCATAATGAAAATGACCGTTCTGGTGTGTAATACAGACTTTACATTTCCTTTTTAGTCAAATATATCACTAAGAAAATAACACAAGAATAATAATTGAGAAAAAAGATAAACTCTGCATTATTTATGACCATGGTCAAAGGTTAGATTTTTGTGATATAACATATTTACAATTAACTATCATAAAATTCATACGAAAGTTTAAAATGGTAGTTAATTCATAAGCTTACTACGAAATAACGAAAATAAAATGAATTGACTCGAGAAATGTTACCGTCAGCTTTGATGGGACGGACAGCGAAGTGGAAAAGTTAATCTGGACTAATGTTTCTAAGAATTGCGATGGGAATTTGAAGCATTATGGAGGTTTTCTTAATTGTATATTATAAAACCGTTTCAATCCATTAATTCCGAACAGTTAAAATCTGTTCAATTCTTTTTATAATATTTCTGCAATATAGTATACTAGATATTGTTAGCAAGTTTATTCCTAATCCTGAATATATGGGCACTTTAAACAAGTTAGCGAGTCTGGCATACATCTCCCTGATGACCATGTAGAAGACTTTAATCTTTATTCATTGAGAAAACATTTCCGTGAGTTTAATTTAGATGCAAACATAAAAAAAAATTGGTCATATAGATGCCCTGCTACCCAAGAACATTAAGTTCATGCAGCTTACGCTCCTTACCATGTACTATCCTTGACAGGATAATGTAAAAGTATGGGTAGAACAATTTAGGATTCACGATACTTAAACGAAAAGATGGTTGATTTATTTTAGGTTCATAAAATATCTTGAAAAAGATCTACTCACTTTAAAATAGCAGAATTGCAAAATTTCGGAATGTTTTGAGGATCACATGGCAGAGTTTCTCATCAGCTTTGGCTTCGCAGACCTCTTTTTGCATTCTCATTATGCCACGGAGTCTATTTCGTAACCGTTTCGCAGTAGGAAAGTATTTTTCTGTCTATTTCTCTGTAATACCGTCCATTCAATTGTAAATGTAAGGCGATACGTATTAAGTTAATACGCAATTTTCTCTTCATTAGTACTTAAACCGCACTTGATTGAAATTTTATAACTCCACGGCGGAAATTATGTCATATCCGTCCCCACAAGTAATTAATTTTTACCACGAAGGTCTCTAATAAAATGCTTCATCGGCAAGCCAATCACTGGATGCAAAATGCATTTTCCAAAAGTAAAAGACGCAGTTGATCATGCCGAACAATGGAAATGATGCACTCATCTTCGAGTAGAAATTAAACACGCCAATCAACCAGTCTCTCCGTGACTCGTGGCTTCCTGCGAAAATTTGAATACGTTTGCTTTCGATGCTATAAATGCAACCTTCTGCAGATACACAATGGACCCGTCGTCGTAAAAACAGCCCTGCGGCCCCTTGCATAATATTCTCCGCCATCTTCCAGGTGCTTTACATCTCCTTAAGAGTTGCTTTACCGCCTAGCCACTGCTGCCATGTACCAGAGGATTTCAAAGGAAATGACTACCGAAGTTCCTCGAAGGATATGCAAAATCCTCTTTCCATACAACTTCCGCGGAATCTAATTATCACCGTCTGTGCCCTTCTGTGCTCGTTTATTATCTTTTTTTGTAATCCCCTTTGGTCACGCACTCTCTCTTATTTGAATAAGTAATTATATTGTTCATGTTATGTAATTATCGAAAGATTTCTTTCCTACTGCATGCGACTGCGAGGAATTAATTTCTAACTACCCTTCAGCTAGTTTTTTCAAGGAACACGACTATTAACTCATAGAAGATTCTTCAAATTGTCATCAAAAATATAAACCAGGAAATAATTGACAACATTCATATCTATTTCCTTCTCGTTTTCACGGATGGTCGTAAAACTGATAATAACTCACCGATTTTCCATTATTTGCCAGTTTTTTAATCGATTTTTTTAACAGCCTCAACTTAACCTTTACATTGAACGATAGAATTGATTCCGTGAATTATTTAGTTACACACCCATATATACCTTGTTTAAATATAAACCAGTTGTAGAATCGATCTTCTATGCAAAATTCTTGCTGCTGCCATTAAAAATAGCGTTATTCATTTTCACGGAGGTTACTTGAGGCTATTTCATAAATACATACAAATTTAGAAAATTTATAAGCATAGAAAGTTAACTGAAATGGTTTTGAGGTATTTTTCCTTGAATAAACTCCAAAATTTTACGATTTTCTTACACGGCTTGGAATTTTTATGCAGCGGAACATTCAGTCCTATTGCAAAAAATATAATTTCACAATTCTTTCATCAGAATTTTATAATAATGTTCATAACGTTTGAATAATTTTTTAATATATCAGTTTAGACGTTTTTCAACGTCAATATAAACCGAGAAAGCGTATAAAACTGACAATCAGGACACTCTTTCAATAAGGGTGAAGGTAAATTGCTCTAATCAAACCTAAATCTAAAATATCAAACATCCTCTGACTGGCCAATATTGTTTTAATAAACTTTAGAATACATAGACACAAAAAGTTTTCAGATTTTCTTAAACATTCTGTCAATTAACCTCTGAGGAAGATTACAGTGTTTGAATTTTTCAGGAAAATAATATACAACTTAGACTTAATTTTCTTTCTTTAGATTGCTGACAGATTTATAGATAGCTGAAATACCTAAAGCAGAGAATTCAAAATCCGTAGCCATTCATCCAGGAACTTACTCCATCTTCCACTGGTATCATATGCTTCCTCTGTACCTCTTTATGTTCTATTGTGATGTTTATTCTTCATCTACCATTCCTGTATCTTTCCCTTTCTTTCTGCTCCTTCCCCTTACATATCCTCCTCTCATAACTCACCTCTTCCCAGTTTCATTTCTTCGATACGTTTCGATCCCCTACTATTCTTTTTATCGGTAAACATGTATTCATTCTATGACTTCCTACTTTTCTGGTACACTCACGAGGGTGTACGTGTTATGCCTTCCTAAAAGAGGCAGAGCGGGTGTATTTGAGAGGAACCGTCCAATTTATCCCCCTTATTTTCAGTCCCCATTCGACCCACCCCCTCCATGAAAGAAAATCCTCGTGATTCATTATTTTCTTTTTGTCTCTATTTTTATTGTTATGACCGACGCAGACGCTGCGGTTCCGACGTGTGACACGCCGGGATTTTCAGGAAAAACAAAACGAAGCGGAGTAAAAAAGGAATAAATAGGGAGAAAATAAAAGGAGGCCTTTTCTGAAACAATAAACCCCTTCCCATAACCCCTGCGGGAATCATGCGAGGAGTCTGATGCCCTTCGGAAGAGCACGCATGCGCCAAAAACTCCGGAACAATGAAAGCACGCACTCACGGCTGAAGGAGGATGAGATGAAAGGGGAAGATGCTGAGGGAGTAGGAGACTGTTTTGTGAAGGAAAGGGAGTTTATCCGTCGGAGCGATCCGTGGATGGTCTCAAGTGCTCCCTCAAGGGATCGACCATTTCCTCCGTGCTTTTTTATTCCCCTTCCCTTTCCTTCCACAGTCTTTATTCCAACCCTTCGACCCTGAAAAAATACTACTGCCTCCCCTCTGCCATTCGCGCTCTCTTTATTCCGCCTAGCTCATAAATCCCGTTGTCTGCAAGGTCTCCTCAGACACGACAGTGTATTTTTTCAATAAAAGCTTGTCACGTAATTCTTTTATTATCGACGCCAGGATTCGTAATCGAAATATTTTGAGGTAGAATAGCTCACGATGTCTCCACAGAACAGTGGGAACTTGAGAACTGGTCTGACAAATTACGGGCCACGTGCACGGAATTTCCATTTCCCGAATGGAATAATTTAGGAAAACTTCATTTTACATCGGTAAAAAGTAACGTAGAAGTAAATTAACCTATATTTCCAAAACAAAACGTTTTGATATTATTCATAAAAAGATTGTTTCATCTTAGTGTCAATTAATTTGCGATTAACGCGAAGCTTCGTCCATGACGGGAACCCTTCTCTATGGAAGAATAAAGTTTGTGATGTGTCGCAGAAAGAAAGCTGGTTGTAAACAGACATCGCAGCAGCCAGACCGACTAATCACATTAGCATGTTTTCTCCTAATAAGAAAACGTACTAAAATATGAAGCCAGTGGTTTCCAACATTTCTCACGTCGCGAATCCCTTCACATTTTCGTCGAGTACCCTTCATCCGAGACAAGTACCCAAGCGACGGTTTTCACTTACAAGTCTTCCCAATCGCACGCCTCAGAAGCTACTCTGCATATTGTTTTTACATAGAAGAGCATGCGTATCTCTTTTGAATAGTGCTAGCTCAATCTTTTATTTTCGAATTTGGAAGTGTCGGTGAGATAATTCAATCTCTAGTTGCGATTAAAATTTTGAATGTTTTTGAAATTACAAAGTGTGAACTGTGTAGTTACTAAGTTTCATGTTTCATAAGCATATGGTCACAATGGTACATACTGAATTTTCATAGATCATCGTCTAAAAATCCAGTGAGGAATGAGGAAACGTTATGCCGGTGGAACACGACCTTTAATTAATGCAGATATAGTAATATTCTTTCTTCTTAAATTAGAAAATTTTACATTTTTAAGTCTTGAAATTAGGTTTAAGTTTTCCTTTTGCACCGAAAAGGAAGTTATATTTTTCAAAAGCCTAAAGAAACGTAATAAAATATTTTTAAAATATATTGGATTAGGCTTAATTACCGATTATTTCAATGAGCTATAATATTGAATCACATTTAAAATTTTATTGTAAGACTTTATAGTTACTGATAAATTTATAATATATCATTTGAATCAGATAGAAACAGCGGATGATAAAAAAATTACCTCCATATCATATGGAAGTAATTACTCAGACTTATAACTGTTTATAACTTTTCTAGTTACCTAAATAAAACTGCGATCCATTGAGATTAATGACAAGATTGTGATTCACCTTATGGTAAACTGACCATCAGCATCAACGATCACGTTAAAGGTAATTACAAACAAGCACAACATCTGTAATAGAGGTGAGACATTGGACGAATTATATATCGCTCTCTCATGTAAAAACTTTAATAGTAAAACAGTCTTATTCCAGCTTGATCGGAAAATCTATTTTTCTTTTCCCTACAGTCAGTATTTCTTTTTTTACAGTACATTTGACACGTTTCACCGAGAAGTAACCTATGAAGGTATTGCGATCATGGTTCTAGTTTCGGATAAAACACCTTCCAACTACCCCTATCTTTAGGTAAGACGCGCGTACGTACGTAATCAACATCACGATTCTTCTCCATCCTCTTTATCCGCGCCAATTGAGATTCATAGTGGAATACAAAATCTCCACAATGGAAAAACACCCACGTCATACGCGTGCCTCGCCCGGTCTCGCCCGAAAGCCGTGACGCCGGCCACGGAGTCATTGTGTGTCCATCTGGAAAGATGGGGGTAACACGAAGTGGGGGTGGAGGGTTTCATTTTGCCAGCGGGTGCATTTCAAATAAGGATGGACAAACTGCTTTGTTGTCGGTGGATGGAGGGCCACTCGCATCCATCTCTTTTGATTGGCAGTCTATCACGGTGTTTGAAAGTGGAAGGGGATCTTTGTATGGTAAACGAACGGACACTCAAGATTTCGTGCAGAATTTTCACTCCATCGCTGGACATGCCCATTTTATTACCTGATAAAGATGATCATTCTATGGCATAAAAACTTTTGTCCTAGAAAGGACGCAATTATTCTTAAATTAAGAATTGATGTATTCTAACCCACTAACCTAACCTAGATTGAACTCAACTGGGTGGTAACCCGAGAACTTTTTACTCAAGTCATCCACCAGGAAAACCTCAAGTCTCTAGATTGAAATAGTTCGTTAACGGACTGCAGAGCGATTGATGTGATCTGGGTAGTAGTAGTAGTAGTATTTGATTTTGAGGGTGCGTCAACGGCTAAGGTTATTTGCACCGCGTGTCATGCATATCTTTCTTTATCAGTCTAGACTATTATTTAAAGTTATAAATGTATTATTTGAGAGAAATAGATAAAGAGGTGTTTCTGTTTCATTAATTATATCATTCTCATTAGTTGTGTCTCTCTAATAAATTTGATGACTTTCTGTACAGCATCCTCATTGTTACCTAATACTTCGTTTATGTTTCCATGGATATTTAGATCTGGGATTGATAGAAGACAATAAAGAGTGAATGGCAACAGCTTAAGGGTGTTTACTGATGATAATGAATCTACTCCTTCATTGCTGTTGCATAATAAGGAAAATGAAATTTTAGTGATGGAGAGAGGGAAATGAAAATGATTTTTAGATTGTTACTTCCGGTATTAAAAAGTTTATCAACTATTACGTTGCTGTTTACTCTGCATATGCTCGATTTAATTTATTTATGGATCATCTTATGCAATAAAATTCATGAAAAGACATACCTTCAGTAACAGTTCTCTAAATTTAACGTGAGAGCACGGTGCATTTCGTTTCAGCAAGATGCGGAGCAACGATGGTACCAGAGGTAGTCCAAAATCAAAGTTAAGGTTTGCTTCCTTCACTTTCTACTGGCCTTCAAATAGAATCTACTAATTGAGCCCCGACTTTTTGGTTGGTCTCCATTATAAAGAATAAGGAAAAAAGAAAACTTATACCTTTACTATTATACACACTATTTTATTCCACGACTACGATCGTTTTGATGCTTTAGGTCATCATTACACTTGATAAGTGATCTTTTTTACTTGGTCTTTATGACCTTTACATATTTATTATCAAAAAGACCTAGCCAAAAATCTGATTGCGCTTATCCAATTTCCAACCAGCGACACCTTATTTTGTATGTATTTTATTGTACAGACATATTTAATCATGAATGTCTTACTCCTTGCTCCAACAATAAATGCAGTTTAGTAAACAAATTTTAAAATATACGCTCTTTGGTTGAAAAATTACTTTCCAAGACCTTTGTGTTGACAATCATCAGTAAATTATCCTAAGAACAGAAAATAGCCAATATAAACTGATTTTTATACAAACGTTTCGACATAATCCAAAATGAATTTTAAGAGGGCAACTGTATGTACTTGGGACTTGGTCGTAGAAGTGACTGGTGGTTATCGAAAACAATCTTCGAAGAGTGGTTATGATAAAATTTTAACATTAGCTCATCAGATAAATTCTAACTAGGAACTGATAGCATCTTATCAAGACTTCTTATTAAGAAGAAATTGATTTGATTGCATACAATTTATGAAACTATTCCAAAAAACATTAGGGGAGCACATGTTAAAAACATTACTCTTGTAATACGGCCACATAATTAGGTTGGTTTAGTTCGGAAACAATGCATAATTAATAAATTGGTGAGTGGAATCCCAAAAGTGCAAAAGGCTTAAGAGACAAAAGAATGATCTTGTTTGGTAATAAAAGAAAGAAAACTTCCTTGCGGACTTTTTTATCGTGGAAACGGCGGATGTGTAATGCAGAAAAGTAAATTTACACACTATTTTATCAGTAACATTGAATGACGGTAAGGCTAGAAAAATCTCGCTTTAACATTCTACTTCTTTCTTTTCCACCATCGTCAGTCCCTTCTTTCAGTGTGTTATAATATCTTAACCTTTAATAGGAAGCTAATAAGGAATAGTATGGATAATGGCTTCTGAAATTCTTAGGAATATACGGCACATTCCTATCTTTGCTTTCAACTAGGCCGAAAATGTATGGTCAAGACATAACCTTGAACATTGCAGTGGAAAGATTACCTTTTAATAAATTCCTTAGTTTTCAATGTAAATCAAATTTGTTCGGATTTACAAATGTAGTTATATGATATGAGCACTGTGGTGCAATAAATCATTTAAAGCGCATGAGAGATGAGTACAGAGAGATATACTCTGCAATACTGTACACTTTGAAATCAGAGACGTCTGATGGGGTGTTGGGGTAGCAATCGGAGGCACCGGTCCCCGTGCTTATGGGGGCTCCGCGCCTCTGGACAATAGAGCTTCGGGGAATTTCTCATGGACATTTGTTTATTTATTTTCCGGTGCCATCATAAACTTGCATTCACCAGACAATTACAGGAGAGGCACATACAGTAACAACGGACGTACAAACATAACAATCCCTAACCGGAAAAATCCTATTAGTCGGGGCTCGAACTCAATAAGTTTGAAACTCTCGAACTCATGAAGTATGAAAGAAGAATACCCAAACGTAGAAACGGTAGAATAATTCTTATAATGCTAATAGCAGTGGCTGAAAGGCCCTTTTCAAAGCTAGAATTAAAAGAAAGTTTTTTAAGATCGTTATCCAACAGAGGCTGAAGATTTTAAGCATTTTTAGCCGAGCATGAGGAAGTTGATAACATTTATAAATAAAAAATTATTGGTTGTGTTTTGGCTATAGAAATGAATTACTAAATTCCAATCGTCTTCATATTCTGNGGCCTGATGATGACGCGGCGCGTCGAAACCATGGTCGCTAATAAAACTGTTATGTGGTATGGGTAAATGTCCTATTTTCATTTTCTCAGTTCGTTAAGGATATGGAACGCAAAATAGAAAAGAAACAGTTTTAGAGCATGACAGTATGAATTAAAGCCGTCCCACGATTTTCAAAATCAAATAAATCGAGGATAGAGATATGGAAAAATGTTTAATTAACAAACAATCTTATATATAAAAGTAGAATGTTTGTATGTGTGCGGGTGTGTATATTCGTCTGAAACTCGAGAACCAGATGTCGCACAACTTTCTTTGAGGATTATTAAATGTCTTCCCCGGACTTTTAATTCACTTAATAGTCTCCGGTTCGACTACAGACGTTTAAAACTGTTACCATAAGAAATGTATCTAAAAGTTATCGCATGCAGGGTTTATTTCGTGGCCGTAATGGCCGTACGAAATCGAGACAAGCACCAAAAGAAGGGAAATTTAATGAAAATTCTTATTTTAGCCGTGGAACACTGATTTCAATTCGAAATTGCGAGAAATTTGATAAAATAGACGACCATTGTGATATTTTGTGGTTATAAACAACCGGTCTTCCTGACGACTAATTCCATTGTTGAATCCCAGTTAATACATTTTAGTTCACTTTTATCGCTTGCAGGGTTTCTTTCTTTTACAATATTAAAGAAGAGTTAACAGTCTTATAAAGTTGACACAAACACCAAGAGAAGTGAAACTGAATTAAGATGAATATATCGGTAGTCGAATATTGATTTCTGTTCAAAGTTGCGAGAATTTCGATCAAATAAACAAACATTTTGTGATATTTTATGGTTCTAAACAAGTCGTCCCCCTGACGACTAATTCCATTGTTGAATCCGAGTTTATGCATTTTCCTACAAGAAAATTAGCATTAGAAATTGAAGTAAATATAAAATGCACTGTAAGTTTTAATAATAGACTACAGGCAAGGTGAGAAAAGCAAAGTTTAATTAGAGGTATAGGGACACACGTACGACCATTTAGGAGTGTTTTATTGATTAGCTCATTTTTGTCAACAAGATCTCTGATGAATCCTCTTAGTATTTCTTTGGTTGAGTTAATCTATATCTACGTGTTTACCCTAAATTCCTATATAATATTAAAATTCAATCAGAAAGAATAGCCGAACGATATGGAGGCAGGCTGAAAAAGAAGGGAAATTGAATAAACGTTTTTAATCCGATCATGGAACCATTGCTTTCTGTTCAAAATTGCGAGAATTTTGATGTAATAATTGAAAAATATTAAAATTATGAGAGATATGTTTATTCATAGTACAAAGAAGACTTGTATCTCTATTTTTCCCGTTGAAAATCAACGGGCACTTTAGTTAGTGTATTATAATAATCACTGTCGAGAGACAGAAAATGTAATGTAACACACCAAGGGATATGAAAATCTTGAGTAATATTTGAATATTGAGTTAACTGATCCATAATGAAATTTATACATATTAAGGTTTATCCTCTACTGTTGCAATAAGAGCTCAAAGTGGTTGGTCATAAGCTATAGGACATTTATCAGTTACATTTTAATGATTAACCAAATTTTCTCGCGTTTGTTACACTTGTAATTGTCTTGAAGCTTAATCCACTATATGAGGCACTTCTTGTAATTGCGTCGGACAATAAAAATCCTAATTAATTACATGAAGCCTCGATAAATTTTATTTTAAATATTTATAAAAGAATTTTTCTCCTGAATAGTGTATTAATTAATGTGGCTTACTGTGTTTTTATACATCCGTGTTCGATGTTATAAATACGATGTTATAAGT